>JAWNNX010000179.1:0-14952 GCA_035044505.1 Zaprionus lineosus
TGTTATCAATTCGTTACGCAGACTTTGGTTTAGTTCACGAGTGTATATTTAAAGATATTTCTTAGCACATTTTGGACAAAAAATTATGGAACAACCACAAGTTAATGCTTGCCTACTCTGTAATATTCCATGTTATTCAGTGTTTTTATTTTCCAAAATAATTAATATTTCTTAATTGGTGCTTGTGAAAAGCTCAAGGCGACTCAAAGCGTCAAACAGCGCTCTGCCAACAACAACCAAAGTTTTACCCCTAGACCGTGAATGCAAATGCAGCTACTTGATGTAAAACCGTTGACAACTGGTGATAAAGTGGTCGGAATTCCGAGAACTATTTATTCAAAAATAAGAAGGTGTAGAGACGCCAGCCGCCGTATTGCTAGATATGTATATCAGTAAGCCGAGGCCAGGCGAGTGTGTGTCTGTGTACGCTAGCAGACAAATGTCGGTACTGCTATCAAAGTGGAAAAAAATGAGCAATGCGGTGTCGGTCGTGCTGACACTCGCCGCACAAATAGACAAGCGACTGCAGCGACTGCAGCGACTATAATTTACTACGGACATCAAAACCCGGAATGAGCTGGAGCAACAGTTGCGATCCTATGCGTTTGGTGAGCTCAACGACTGCGAAACACTAGATTACACTAGTACACCAGAGTGGAGAATTCATTAATAAAAGAAAAGAAATTTTTGTGGTAAAAGACTAAACAATTTTGTTATACTAAGAGGCATTGGCGACAATAAAGTCTCCAGCACTATGCAGAAACTATGTTTTATATAATATTTAATTATAGATCACGAAATACTTTAACAAGGTTTTAATATCATTATTTCATCAAATCATCTTAAAATTTCAGGAACTAAAGTAATTGTTATGTGTGTCTGAGAGTGAGATGACCCATATTGATACTGAGCTTAATGGTCAGGTCAAAAAAAAAATAAATTGTGATCAGTGTATTCAAAATATTATATAAATGGAAAACATATTATAAAAATGGAAAAGGAAGCAAGACCAATGGGAATGTTGTCCATAATAGAAGAAAAGGACATCGATGTTGAATCTGCAAAAGCCTTGCAAAATTTTAAATAAAATGCAGAGTGTAAGAAGCAGCGATTTAATTAAGATAAGGCGAAGATTATAAGTTACAAGGTGGGTGACCATAACCTGCTCAAAAATGAAGAACGTCACCAAACAAAGATGGATCCAAAGTTCAAAGGACCATTTGTAATAACAGGAAAGCTTGAGGGTGACCGATACATTTTGAAATCCCTCTCAAACAAGCGAACCTACAAATATGCCCACGACCAGTTTCGTGTGATGCCTGATGAGGTAGTCGCAGATGAACACGAGAGATCGCCGACAGAGGCACTTTTGGGTACTATGGGCTCAACTTAAGTCATTTACATAGTTAGAGCCGTGTTATGTAGTTAGCTGTAACTTCATGACGAGGGCTCCAGAGGGACAAGAACGCAAAGTGTGCGTGTTAATGTTTATCGTTGCAGTGGTGCAGCAAAAGCATGTAAAATGATGAAGCATTAAGGGCTGTGTGGGTCCTGAGGGACCAGCACGAAGAGTATGCGTGTCTATGTCTATCGTTGCAATCGCTTCGGTGCTGTAGAGGGCATAATAGAAAATGTAATAAATATGGTGCGAAATGGCAAGGTGCGATGAAGAAGTGGAGAGCCGAAGTAGAAAAATTATAAAAGCTAAACTTATTAAAATGAATAAAATATATCATGGAAAGATAGTGTGCCACCGAACCCCATTTCGTCGATATATATATAGTGACATAAACATATGACATCCCAATCACAAAACCTGAACAAAACTGACCCCACTTAACAAAGTCCACTTGAAACAATAATCATAAAAACATAAGAAACCCGATATGCTGAGCAGGAAACAATATTGCCACTAACCTAAACAAAGAAATTGTACACCAAACAGAAAACTGTATTTAAACATTGTTAAGGATGGTGGAATTTTCAGTTTTAAAACTGATGTTGAATATAGAAGTTTGTGCTATTTAGCTCGCAACATGTCTTAATTTCACTGGCGCAGTCGGTAGGATGTCAGCAAATTCGTCAAAAAGCTTGATGCAATAATTAAAATTATTAAATCTCGCTAGCTATACTTGATGCAATATATAGTATTATTAATTCTCGCTAGCTGTACTTGATGCAATAACTCTGTTATTAATTCTCGTAAGACTTGATGCGATAATCGCTATTATCAATTCTCGTCTATCTGATTAATTGACATCCGCTTAACAACCTTGCTACGGCATTCGTGGCGGTAAATATCACGTTAAGTTTTTTAAAATTGAAAAAAAAAAAATAAATAAAACCTTAATAATATCGTAAAACCGTTGAAAAAAATAAGAAACAGACATTCAAGAACTCACCAGAAACGTAATTCCAAGTCGATTGGTTGTTTCTTTACGCGGTGAAACTGTTTGAATGCAAAAAATAAATTAAGTGATTAAGAAATCGAGCCCCAAAACTCGATACAAGAAGCAAACCGAAATTTAACTATTGCATCTACCAAAATCCATTGCAACAAAAATGACAAGCCCAACGCAAGATATTGAAATCTTCTCTGAAGCCAACATGGCCCAAATAGAACGGCAAATCCATGGAATAGAGACATTGCGTAGCGATAAAAATGTCTTGTACACCTTCATAAGTCGTGTTGACTTTGTCCTCGCATTATACGCAACCAATGATGCCAGACAGAAACATATTATACTCGGACATATCGAAAGAAACATCGATGGAGAAGTTATACGCACCATAGGCGTATGTAATGTGACGACATGGGAAGAACTCAGAAGATAACTTGTCCCCAACTTTAAAACGCAAACACCAAACTATCAACTACTAGAGGAATTCAGGAACACAACATTCAGAGGCAACGTCCGCAGTTTCTTAGAAGAAGCAGAAACAAAAAGACAACGATTGACCAATAAGTTAGCTGAGCCGAAAGCCTATTTTACAATAACCTCATAAATTCATGCGTTATATCACTAATTCAGAAATTGCCATCAAATATCTATCTAAGAATTGTATATTGTAACATCCCTAACTTAAGATCACTCATCAACTTTTTACAAGAAAAGGGTTTATGCGACGAATCTAACCAGAAAACCAATCATAAACATAATAACTATGAGAAACAAACAAAACCCCGATTCGACAATCGTGCTAATTAGTTGAGTAACTTTGACAAACCCAATGTACCCCTTCAGCCATATTATAACCCACCTCAATATCAATCAACACCTCAATATCAACCAATACCTCAATATCAACAAACACCTCAATACCTAACAACACCTCAACATCAACCAATACGCCAGTTGCCGCGTCAAACAGTAATATCCTAAACTGCTCGACCACCATCACCATACATGACTAGACCACAATTACAGAGACAAAATACGTTTGACTTTAACCGATTTGGCCAACCTCAAAATTCCCAGTAAAATTCCAAATTCGTTATTCCAAATTCCCAATAATAACGTTGCCAAATGAATAAGACCAATACCTCGGAACACAACAATACATAATATTTTTCCACAAAGGCACCGATTTAAAATGTCTGATCGATACCGATTCAACTGTTAACATGACGACACATAATATTTGCAACCTACCTGTATTAGACGCACATTGTATCATTCAAGCTAGTATAGGTCCTTTTACTATAAATTAAAGCGTCGACCTATCGCCAAACAACCTATTTCATACTAAACACAAATTCTTACTACACTCATTCTCTGAAAATTATTATCTATTGAGCAGACATATTTTATCATCCGTGAAAGCTATAACAAATTACAAAGACCATATCGTGACTCCTCATGATAAAAGTTACAAATTGCAAACCACTAACCAAAAACCAATGCTTCATAGTATCGATATTACCCAAGAAAACCATGTAGTCGATGCTTTATCCAGGCTAAAATTAGAATATTCTTATTTCGGCGAACTAACCCAACATAGCTCTAATGAAGATAATATAAACCTCATTCCGATCACTGAAAAAAAAATTAACTCTTCAGCAAACAAATCATATTTCTCAAAGGCCTCCATAATATCAAATATGAAACTTATTTCAAAAAACAAATAAGTCACATTTCGTGTGATGAGATGACCATCGAAAAAGCCCAACAATATTTAACCGATCATTTCTGCACAAAATCCAGCGTTTTGTACATCGACAGTGATGCAGATTTCGAAGTCATCTAAAGCGCATACCAAGTCACTAAATACCAAACACACAAATTCAGAGAACTAATAATAACCACCCATGAGAAATTATTACACCCTGACATACAAAAAACCACCAAACTTTTTGACGAAACATATTACTTCCCCAACAGTTAACTATATAATCCAAAAAATAATAAACGAATGTCACATTTGCAACCTAGCAAAAACAGAACATAGAAATACGAACATGCCTATGAAAATTACTTCAAAACCAGAACATTGCCGAGACAAGTTCGTTATCGACATCTATTCCTCTGAAATCAAACACTACCTAAGCTGCATTCATATCTATTCCAAATTTGCTGCCTTAGAAAAATATCATTAATAGATTGGATAGAATGTAAAACGTTTAAATGCGTATCTTCAACCACTTGGGTAAGCCAATAATAATTAAAGCTGACCGAGATGGTGCATTCTCTAGTTTAGCTCTCAAGAGATGGCTCGATAGTAAAGAAGTAAAACTAAACACGATTCAACAGAACAAACACCAGCATACATATTTATTTACGCCGGTCAACCGACTATCGTCGACAAGCAACTAAACAAAGAAAATAAGATCAACAAAATAAACAAAACCCGTAATGAATTTACTATAGACTCCAGGTATAGGAAAGGCCCACTTCAAAAAAGAAAATAAGAGAGCCCCTTTAAAGATAATAAAAACGTAAAACAAACAGACAAACAGACACAACTAAAAAAACAAAAAAGAAATTAACAAAATTTCTACCCCACAGGATCCTGTTACTTAATAGTGCCACTTCTAATTTTAATTAATCCCATATACTAACCGAATAACACCCCATGAACACCCCATGAACACCATCAAAATAGTACCTTACGTTGACCAACATGGCTACCAACTAAATCAGACAAGTACAGAGTCCAATTTCGCAAGCTTAGGAAAAGAATTTAATTCAAAAAATAAAAGAAATCAATAACCAATGTATTGTAAATATAATTAAACAAAAAAAAACCTATTTGCAATTATATATCTATCCAATCAATCTCAATAATAAAGTACATTGAACCAAACACCATACTTAGATGGAACATAAGCACCATACAAATAAATCAAAATTGTCAAAATCCCAATAATGTTATTCAAATTAAAAGCAATGAAATAATATAAATAAATAAATGCACAATAAAGATAGAAAATATTATACTAAGCGAAAATCTCAATACACCAAATATAGACCTAACACCATTATACAGCCCAATAGAAATAATTAAAATAAAAGCAATTAAACATGACGATATCATAGAATTGATCTTAGAAAACAATTATGTAACATACACTGTCATAGCAATAATAATTTCATTATTCGTTATTTTATATCTATACACAAAATATGTAAAACTATATTTGTTAAAAAATCTGTACTTGAAATTAAGATCCAAAATAACACACCCCAAAATAATATAACAACATACAGTGCTGTGCATAACCATACGGCACCCTAGCAACATTAGTTTGAACTTAGATAGAAAAATCTTAGGCTGATGAAATTATTTGGTTTTTTCCATCATATGATCTATTGGTGTATAAAGAATATTGGGTACCATTATAGGCGTCAAACGTCTGCTCACGCCATAGCACCGTTATGTTTTGCTTGCTGACTGCATTTGTGCAGCTAATTTTGTTGTTTCATAACTATAAGGCACTAGTCGAAAATTGAAGACGTTCCCAGCACAGCGGGTACATATGCCTTGGCAACGAGCTTGTCCACAGTATCCTTGAGTTTCTGGCTCTCCCGAATGTGGATTTGGGTGATGATATTTTCTCCACTTCTGCTTGATTCTTTCCAAATGTACTTTGAAGACGACATCCTTCTCGTAGGTGCTCTCCTCGAGAATGAGTGTTAGTACACGTTGCTCTGTTACAGTGTTGTCAAAGACTAGTTCGCCACGCACACCCATCGTAGTACTTTCCAGTGATTGCAGTTACATCCTCAGTCTAATAGGGCACGACGACGGTGCTTCAATCACCGGAGTAGTGCATAACGTAAAGTTCATAGTTGCCAGCTGATTCGGTGATCGGGAAAGGCGAAGATGCCAGCGTGACCGTCATCTAGAATCATGATTGTAGCTACTTGTGGTATAGAGAATCTTACATTTTTGGATGGATGGAAAAGTCGTATGTAGAAGCATTCATCTTCCTCAAAAATTTCATCGCCGATGATCTCGATTTTGAAACGTTGCTCATCCACACCAGGGTAGAAAGTAAGAGTTCCCTTCTTTCCAATAATGTCTGATCCGGCAGAGGTGGTGCCATCCTGTGTCTCAAACTCTAACGTTGAGTAGCCGCAGATATCACCGCGACGTACTACGTGAACTCATCATCCTCTAAGTCCAAGGGTTGAAGCTGCGGTTTCACTTCATTTAGATCAGTATGCGCACGCGCTTGCCACACCTCCAAGTCAATAATAAATGCATATGTCACCTATGCCTTTTAATATAGCAATATTATTTGGTCTTTACAACAACAATTTTTGCTTATCTTTTCTTTTTCAATGGTTAACATATGGTTTAATCTGTGACATATACAGTTAAGTTTTTTGTTATAATATTATTTTAAAAAAAAATCAACAAGTCACATTTTATTATTTTGTATTTATTTATTTGAAGGTAAAGTTAAGACTAATCTTAATATAAGGTCTAGGTTCCCTATCTAACCTCTGTGCGCTGGCAGAGAAGTCCAACGTCCCGGCGGCGGTTCCAATTCCAGGTATTCAAAGAGCTGCGTGTGCTAATTGAACACCTGCGTTTCATTGGAACTGGTGCACGTTGATCGGCTCGTGCAGGAAGTGTTGCAGACGCTAGGCTTGCACTTTCTTGGATCGATGTGCAGATGCTTAGCTTGCACTTTCTTGTGTCAATGACTTTACCGAAGTGTGGAAAGTCATTGACCATTATAATTCGTTGTTAACTCCTCCCCCTCTAAATCAAGCTTGTCCTCAAGCTTGCTCTTTTAGAAAAACGGAGTTTGCTAAACTCCGTTTTTCTAAAAAAGTAAGCTTGAGGACAAGTTATTTAGAGTGACACAACGAATTATGATGGTCAATGACTTTCCACACTTCGGTAAAGTCATTGACACAAGAAAGTGCAAGCCTAGCATCTGCACATCGATTCAAGAAAGTGCAAGCCTAGCGTCTGAACCACTTCCTGCACGAGCCGATCAACGTGCACCAATTCCAATGAAGTGCAGGTGTTCAATTAGCAGACGCAGCTCTTTGAATACCTGGAATTGGAACCGCCGCCACGACGTTGGACTTCGCTGCCAGCGTACAGAGGTTAGGTAGGGAACTCAGACTTAGTATTAAGATTAGTCTAAAATTTACCAACTGAATAAATACAATAATAAAATTGACTTGTTAATTTTTTTTTAAAATAAAATTATAAAAAAAACTTAACTGTATATGTCACAGATTAAACCATATGTTAACCATTGAAAAAGAAAAGATAAGCAAAAATTGTTGTTGTAAAGACCAAATAATATTGCTATATTAAAAGGCATAGGTGACATATGCATTTATTATTGACTTGGAGGTGTGGCAAGCGCGTGCGCATACTGATCTAAATGAAGTGAAACCGCAGCTTCAACCCTTGGACTTTGAGGATGATGAGTTCGAGGTCCATGTAGTACGTCGCGGTGATATCTGCGGCTACTCGTCGGTAGAGTTTGAGACACAGGATGGCACCGCCTCTGCCGGATCAGACTTTATTGGAAAGAAGGGCACTCTTACTTTCTACCCAGGGTGTGGATGAGCAACGTTTCAAAATCGAGATCATCGGCGATGAAATTTTTGAGGAAGATGAATGCTTCTACATACGACTTTTCCATCCATCCGAAAATGCAAGATTCTCTATGCCACAAGTAGCTAACAATCATGATTCTGGATGAGGGTCACGCTGGCGTCTTCGCCTTCCCCGAGACCCTCGCCAAGATCACCGAATCAGCTCGGCAACTATGAACTTTACGTTATGCGCTACTCCGGTGACCGAAGCACCGTCGTCGTGCCCTATTGGACTGAGGATGTAACTGCAATCACTGGAAAGCACTACGATGGGTAGTGCGTGGCGAACTAGTCTTTGACAACACTGTAACAGAGCAACGTGTACTAACACTCATTCTCGAGGAGAGCACCTACGAGAAGGATGTCGTCTTCAAAGTACATTTGGAGAGGATCAAGCAGAAGTGGAGAAAATATCATCACCCAAATCCACATTCGGGAGAGCCAGGAACTCAAGGCTACTGTGGACAAGCTCGTTGCCAAGGCATATGTACCCGCTGTGCTGGGAACGTCTTCAATTTTCGACTAGTGCCTTATAGTTATGAAACAACAAAATTAGCTGCACAAATGCAGTCAGCAAGCAAAACATAACGGTGCTATGGCGTGAGCAGACGTTTGACGCCTATAATGGTACCCAATATTCTTTATACACCAATAGATCATATGATGGAAAAAACCAAATAATTTCATCAGCCTAAGATTTTTCTATCTAAGTTCAAACTAATGTTGCTAGGGTGCCGTATGGTTATGCACAGCACTGTATGTTGTTATATTATTTTGGGGTGTGTTATTTTGGATCTTAATTTCAAGTACAGATTTTTTAACAAATATAGTTTTACATATTTTGTGTATAGATATAAAATAACGAATAATGAAATTATTATTGCTATGACAGTGTATGTTACATAATTGTTTTCTAAGATCAATTCTATGATATCGTCATGTTTAATTGCTTTTATTTTAATTATTTCTATTGGGCTGTATAATGGTGTTAGGTCTATATTTGGTGTATTGAGATTTTCGCTTAGTGTAATATTTTCTATATTTATTGTGCATTTATTTATTTATATTATATATACATATATATATATTATTTTATTTGAATAACACTATTGCGATTTTGGCAATTTTGATTTTATTGTGTGGTGCTCTTGTTCCATGTAAGTATGGTGTTTGGTTCAATGTACTTTATTAATAAGTTTGATTGGATAGATTAATAATTGCAAATAGATTTTTTTTTTTGTTTAATTATATTTACAATACATCGGTTGTTGATTTCTTTTATTTTTTAGTTAAATACTTTTCCTAAGATTTTGAACTAGGACTCTGTGCTTGTGTGATCTAGTTGGTAGCCATTTTGGTCAGGGTATGGTACTATTTTGATGGTGTTCATGGGGGGTTGTTGGGTTGGTATATGGGATTAATTAAAATTAGAAGTAGCACTATTAAGTAACATTAACCTGTGGGGTAGAAATTTTCTTTTTTTTTTTTGTTTTTTTAGTTGTGTCTGTTTGTCTGTTTGTTTTACGTTTTTATTATCTTTAAAGGGGCTCTCTTATTTTCTTTTTTGAAGTGGGCCTTTCCTATACCTGGAGTCTATAGTAAATTCATTACGGGTTTTGTTTATTTTGTTGATCTTATTTTCTTTGTTTAGTTGCTTGTCGACGATAGTCGGTTGACCGGCGTAAATAAATATGTATGCTGGTGTTTGTTCTGTTGAATCGTGTTTAGTTTTACTTCTTTACTATCAAGCCATCTCTTGAGAGCTAAACTAGAGAATGCACCGTCTTGGTCAGCTTAAAGTATTCTTGGTTTACCCAAGTGGTTGAAGATACGCATTTAAAGCGTTTCTACATTCTATCCAATCTTTTGATGATATTTTTTCTAAGGAAGCGAATTTGGAATAGATATCAATGCAGCTTAGGTAGTGTTTGCCTTCAAAGGAATAGATGTCGGTAACGAACTTGTCTCGGCAATGTTCTGGTTTTGAAGTAATTTTCATAGGCATGTTCGTATTTCTATGTTCTGTTTTTGCTAGGTTGCAAATGTGACATTCGTTTATTATTTTTTGGATTATATAGTTAACTGTTGGGGAAGTAATATGTTTCGTCAAAAAGTTTGGTGGTTTTTTGTATGTCAGGGTGTAATAATTTCTCATGGGTGGTTATTATTAGTTCTCTGAATTTGTGTGTTTGGTATTTAGTGACTTGGTATGCGCTTTAGATGACTTCGAAATCTGCATCACTGTCGATGTACAAAACGCTGGATTTTGTGCAGAAATGATCGGTTAAATATTGTTGGGCTTTTTCGATGGTCATCTCATCACACGAAATGTGACTTATTTGTTTTTTGAAATAAGTTTCATATTTGATATTATGGAGGCCTTTGAGAAATATGATTTGTTTGCTGAAGAGTTAATTTTTTTTTCAGTGATCAGAATGAGGTTTATATTATCTTCATTAGAGCTATGTTGGGTTTGTTCCCCGAAATATTAATGTTCTAATTTAAGCCTGAATAAAGCATCGGCTACGTGGTTTGCTTGGGTAAGATCAATAATATAAAGCATTGGTTTTGTTTAGTGGTTTGCAATTTGTAACTTTTATCATGAAGGGTCACGGTATGGTCTTTGTAATTTATTATAGCTTCCACGGATGATAAAATATGCCTGCCCAATTGTAGATCATAATTTTCGGAGAATAGGTGTAGTAGGAATTTGTGTTTAGTATGGAATAGGTTGTTTGGCGGTAGGTCGATATTTTTATTTATAGTAAAAGGACCATTACTATGTAGTTTGGATGATGCAATGTACGTCTGTTACAGGTAGGTTACAAATATTATGTGTCAACATGTTAAAAGTTGAACCGGCATCGATCAGACATTTTAAATCGGTGCCTTTGTGGGAAAATATTATGAATTGTTGTGTTCCGAGGTCCTTTGCGGAAAAATTTTCGGCTTGTTTAAAGCTTAAATCTACTTTTATTTCTAGTTCCTGGTTGGGTTCTGGTGGTTGTTGAATAGAGTTAGAATCGGTTTTGTAGGGTGGTTGGTTACAAGGATCTGGGTAATATTCTGGATAATATTGTGAATAATAGCACTGTGGGTCGTAAAAATAGGCGTACGGGTCGTACTGTGAGTAACCAATTTCTTCTTGATTTCTAGTTTCTTCGGTACTCATCCTTGACTGTCCGCTATCGGCTGGTCTCATGCGTTTGCAGCGTTATTATTCGATGGACCTAGATAGGATGGTTGTTGGGAATTTTGAGGTTGGCCAAATCGGTTTAAGCACAGAGTGTTAAACTACAAGAGTGGGTGATAGCTTAACAGCGAAATGTAAATGTTAAACATAGAATCTTGAGATTGGCTCGGTGATATTAAAACATTAATCATACTTAAATTATGCAAATAATTCAAATAATTTTACATAACAACATAACATTATTCTCATAGCAATGGATCTGTGTGATTATTTACTTATTCCTGTGCCTTTGGCCTTTGTAATTTACCTTTTAATTATGCATATTTTTTTACTACCGATCAGGGTTTTATTATTTTTAACAGCAAGCTCGAGAGCTATCATCCACTCTTGTATTTGGTGCTCTGTGGTTTAAGTCAAACGTATTTTGTCTCTGCAATTGTGGTCTAGTCATGTATGGTGATGGTAATCGAGCAGTATAGGGTATTGGTGTTTGACGCGGCAACTGGAGTATTGGTTGATGTTGAGGTGTTGTTAGGTTTTGAGATGTTTGTTGATATTGAGGTGTTGATTGATATTGAGCTGGGTTATAATACGATTGTAGGGGTACATTGGAATTGTGATAGTTAATCAACTGATTAGCACGATTGTCGAATCGGGGTTTTGTTTGTTTGGTTTTCTGGTTAGATTCGTCGTATAGATCATCTTATTGTTATAAGTTGATTAGTGATCTTAAGTTAGGGATGTTACAATTTAAAATTCTGAGCTTGTTGTAAAATAGGTTTTTGGATTCATTGAATTTTAGTGCTAACTTTTTGGTCAATCGTTATCTCTTTGCTTGTGCTTCTTCTAGGAAACTGCGGACATTGCCTCTGAATGCGCTGTTCCTGAATTCCTCTAGTAAGTGACGTTTTGCTGTTTGCATTTTAAAGTTAAGGATAAGTTGTCTTCTGAGGTCTTTCCATGTCGTCATATTATATACGCCTATGGTGCATATAACTTCTTCATCGATGTTTCTTTCGATATGTCCGAGTATAATGTGTTTCTGTCTGATATCATTAGTTGGGTATAATGCGAGGACAAAGTCAACTCGACTTATGAAGGTGCACAAGCCATTTTCATCGCCACGGAATGTCTCTATTCCGTGGATTTGCCGTTCTACTTCTGCCATGTTGGCTTCAGAGAGGATTTCAATATCTTGCGTTGGGTTGGTCATTTCGGTTGCAATGGGTTTTGGTTGGTGCTATAGGTGAATTTCGGTTTGCGTCTTGTATCGAGTTTTGGGGTTCGATTTCTTAATCATTTTATTTATTTTTTGCATTGAAGCAGTTTCAAGTTCAAGTTAAGAAACAACCAATCGACTTGGAATTACGTTTCTGGTGAATTCTTGAATGTTCGTTTTTTATTTTAGGCCTTTGCATCTGCTAAAAATGTGTTACGCGGTTTCACGTTATTGCCAAGGTTTTATATTTTTTTTCTCGATTTTAAAAAAACTTAACGCGATATTTACCGCCACGGGTGCCGTAGCAAGGTTGTTTAGCGGATGTCAATTAATCAGATAGACGAGAATTGATAATAGCGATTATCACATCAAGTCTTACGAGAATTAATAACAGAGTTATTGCATTAAGTATAGCTAGCGAGAATTAATAATATTAATTATTGCATCAAGCTTTTTGACGAATTAGTTGACATCGTACCGATTGCGCCAGTGAAATAAAAAGAAATAGCACGTACTTCTTTATTCAACATCAGTTTCATGACTCAAGATTCTACTATGTTTTACAATGCTTAAATACAGTTTTCTGCTTGGTGTATAATTTCTTTGTTTGGCTTAGTGGCAATATTTTTCCTGCCTGCTCAGCATATCGGGTTTCTTATGTTTTAATGATTATTGTTTCAAGTGGACTTTGTTAAGTGGGGGTCAGTTGTGTTTAGGTTGACATATGTTTATGTCACTATATACATATCGACGAAATGGGGTTCGGTGGCACACTATCTTTCCATGATATATTTTATTCATTTTAATAAGTTTAGCTTTTATAATTTTTCTACTTCGGCTCTCCACTTCTTCATCGCACCTTGCCATTTCGCACCATATTTATTACATTTTCTATTATGCCCTCTACAGCACCGAAGCGATTGCAACGATAGACATAGACACGCATACTCTTCGTGCTGGTCCCTCAGGACCCACACAGCCCTTAATGCTTCATCATTTTACATGCTTTTGCTGCACCACTGCAACGATAAACATTAACACGCACACTTTGCGTTCTTGTCCCTCTGGAGCCCTCGTCATGAAGTTACAGCTAACTACATAACACGGCTCTAACTATGTAAATGACTTAAGTTGAGCCCATAGTACCCAAAAGTGCCTCTGTCGGCGATCTCTCGTGTTCATCTGCGACTACCTCATCAGGCATCACACGAAACTGGTCGTGGGCATATTTGTAGGTTCGCTTGTTTGAGAGGGATTTCAAAATGTATCGGTCACCCTCAAGCTTTCCTGTTATTACAAATGGTCCTTTGAACTTTGGATCCATCTTTGTTTGGTGACGTTCTTCATTTTTGAGCAGGTTATGGTCACCCACCTTGTAACTTATAATCTTCGCCTTATCTTAATTAAATCGCTGCTTCTTACACTCTGCATTTTATTTAAAATTTTGCAAGGCTTTTGCAGATTCAACATCGATGTCCTTTTCTTCTATTATGGACAACATTCCCATTGGTCTTGCTTCCTTTTCCATTTTTATAATATGTTTTCCATTTATATAATATTTTGAATACACTGATCACAATTTATTTTTTTTTTGACCTGACCATTAAGCTCAGTATCAATATGGGTCATCTCACTCTCAGACACACATAACAATTACTTTAGTTCCTGAAATTTTAAGATGATTTGATGAAATAATGATATTAAAACCTTGTTAAAGTATTTCGTGATCTATAATTAAATATTATATAAAACATAGTTTCTGCATAGTGCTGGAGACTTTATTGTCGCCAATGCCTCTTAGTATAACAAAATTGTTTAGTCTTTTACCACAAAAATTTCTTTTCTTTTATTAATGAATTCTCCACTCTGGTGTACTAGTGTAATCTAGTGTTTCGCAGTCGTTGAGCTCACCAAACGCATAGGATCGCAACTGTTGCTCCAGCTCATTCCGGGTTTTGATGTCCGTAGTGAAATTATAGTCGCTGCAGTCGCTTGTCTATTTGTGCGGCGAGTGTCAGCACGACCGACACCGCGATTGCTCATTTTTTTCTCACTTTGATAGCAGTACCGACATTTGTCTGCTAGCGTACACAGACACACACTCGCCTGGCCTCGGCTTACTGATATACATATCTAGCAATACGGCGGCTGGCGTCTCTACACCTTCTTATTTTTGAATAAATAGTTCTCGGAATTCCGACCACTTTATCACCAGTTGTCAACGGTTTTACATCAAGTAGCTGCATTTGCATTCACGGTCTAGGGGTAAAACTTTGGTTGTTGTTATGTTATATTAATTATTTTGGAAAATAAAAACACTGAATAACATGGAATATTACAGAGTAGGCAAGCATTAACTTGTGGTTGTTCCATAATTTTTTGTCCAAAATGTGCTAAGAAATATCTTTAAATATACACTCGTGAACTAAACCAAAGTCTGCGTAACGAATTGATAACAAAATACAAAGGAG
>JAWNNX010000184.1:0-17356 GCA_035044505.1 Zaprionus lineosus
ATTGTCAGTATTAACAATTATTATGCATGCATTGATAGCCGTATTTCACTTACAAGAGCAGCGTCATAGGACTCCTCAGTTTACCAAATATTTTGTGAACTCTCTACCACAAAATTGCCTAAAGGGGCGAAATTATCCAATACTCCTGTTAATAGATTGTCTTGTTGCTGAATGCAAATTCAGTGAACTTAGTTTTCTACAGACATTTTTTAGTGACCTTGGCATCATACGTGGTGCGGGCGCATGGGGAGCGATTACGTGCTACTTGTACTGTTGTTTCTACCCATTTTTTCATAGAGTCATCCCGTTAGTAACGTGTTAACAGTGAATTAAGAAGTTACATTATTTCGTTATATGGTCAATTATATTCATTTGCTTTAAACCCAAACAGGTGCAGTTCGATCTGGAGGAGAGACGCGCCACCTATGTTGATCGTGTTGCCTTAGATCGATATTTATTAACACATGGAAACAATTATTATAGATAGGCTGAACAGGCATTCAGTATTTTACGGCAAGGAACTGAATGAAAGCAAGTCAAACGGCGTGAAAAGTTGGCATGAGTGACTCCCGGTGCAGCTTATTTAATCGGATTTTACCAATTGGAAACTCGAATAAACCTGCTCACAACATTATAGGGCGCTCTGATAAGCCACCCCCAAGTCAAAGAGCATTGTAATGGTATTTTCGATAGTAACATTTATTATGCATGCATTGATAGCCGTATTTCACTTAGAAGAGCAGCGTCATAGGACTCCTCAGTTTACCAAGTATTTTGTGAACTCTCTAAAATAAATTTTCCTAAAGGGGCGAAATTATCCAATACCCTGTTAATAGATGGTCTTGTTGCTGAATACAAATCCAGGGCACTTAGTATTCTACAGATATTTTTAAATGACCTTGGCATCATACGTGGTGCGGCCGCATGGGAAGCGATTACGTGCTAATCGTACTGTTGTTTCTACCCATATTTTCATAGAGTCATCCCCTTAATAACGTGTTGAGTGTGAGCCAAGAAGTCACATAAATTCGTTATATGGTCAATTATATTCATTTACTTTAAAACCAAACAGGTGCAGTTCGATCTGGCGGAGAGACGTGTCACCTATGTTGATCGTGTTGCCTTAGTGCGATTTTCATTAATACATGGAAACAATGATTGTATATGGGCTGAGCATGCATTCAGTATTATAAGTCAAGGAAACGAATGAAAACAAATCAAACGGCATGAACAGAAGGCATGAGTGACTCCCGGTGCAGCTTATTTAGTCGGATTTTACCAATTGGAAACTCGAATAAACCTGCTCACTACATTATAGGGCGCTCTGACAAGTCACCCGCACGTCATAGAGCATAGTCTTGATATTGTCAGTATTTACAATTATTATGCATGCATTGATAGCCGTATTTCACTAACAAGAGCAGCGTCATAGGACTCCTCAGTTTACCCAATATTTTGTAAACTCTCTTCCACAAAATTACCTAAAAGGGCGAAATTATCCAATACTCCGTTAATAGATTGTCTTGTTGCTGAATGCAAATTCAGTGAACTTAGTTTTCTAGAGACATGTTTAAGTGACCTTGGCATCACATGTGGTGCGGGCGCATGAGGAGCGATTACGTGCTACTTGTACTGTTGTTTCTACCCATATTTTCATAGAGTCATCCCGTTAATAACGTGTTAGCTGTGAGCCAAGAAGTCACATAATTTCGTTGCACGGTCAAGTGAATTCATATGCTTTCAAATCCAACTGATGCAGTTCAATCTGGAGGAGAGTCTCGATACCTATGTTGATCATATTGCCTTAGTGCGATTTTCATTAATACATGGAAACCAATGATTGTATATGGGCTGAGCACGCATTCAGTATTATAAGTCAAGGAAACGAATGAAAACAAATCAAACGGCATGAACAGTAGGCATAAGTGACTCCCGGAGCAGCTTATTTAATCGGGTTTTACCAATTGGAAACTCGAATAAACCTGCTCACAACATTATAGGGCGCTCTGACAAGTCACCCGCACGTCATTGAGCATAGTCTTGATATTGTCAGTATTTACAATTATTATGCATGCATTGATAGCAGTATTTCACTTACAAGAGCAGCGTCATAGGACTCCTCAGTTTACCAAATATTTTGTGAACTCTCTACCACAAAATTGCCTAAAGGGGCGAAATTATCCAATACTCTGTTAATAGATTGTCTTGTTGCTGAATACAAATCCAGTGAACTTAGTCCTCTACAGACATTTTTAAGTGACCTTGGCATCATACGTGGTGTGGGCGCATGGGGAGCGATTACGTGCTACTCGTACTATTGTTTCTACCTATATTTTCATAGAGTCATACCGTTAATAACTTGTTAGCTTTGAGCCAAGATGTCCCATAATTTCGTTACATGGTCATTTGCTTTAAAACCAGACCTGTACAGTTCGATCTAGTGGAGAGACGTGCCACCTATGTTGATCGTGTTGCTTTAGATCGATATTTATTAATACATAGAAGCAATTATTGTATATATGCTAAACCGGCATTCAGTATTTAACGGCAAGGAATCGAATGAAAGCAAGTCAAACGGCGTGAAAAGTGGGCATGAGTGACTCCCGGTGCAGCTCATTTAATCGGATTTTACCAATTGGAAACTCCAATAAACCTGCTCTCAACATTATAGGGCGCTCTGACAAGTCAGCCGCACGTCATTGAGCATAGTCTTGATATTGTCAGTATTTACAAATATTATGCATGCATTGATAGCAGTATTTCACTTACTAGAGCAGCGTCATAGGACTCCTCAGTATACCAAATATTTTGTGAACTCTCTACCACAAAATTGCACAATGGGCGAAATTATCCAATACTCTGCTAATAGATTGTCTTGTTGCTGAATACAAATCAAGTGAACTTAGTTCTCTACAGACATTTTTAAAGGACCTTGGCGTCATATCTGGTTCCGGCGCATGAGGAGCGATTACGTGCTACTCGTCCTGTATTTCTACCCATATTTTCATAGAGTCATCCCGTTAATAACGTGTTGAGTGTGTGCCAAGAAGTCACATAAATTCGTTATATGGTCAATTATATTCATTTACTTTAAAACCAAACAGGTGCAGTTCGATCTGGAGGAGAGTCTCGATACCTATGTTGATCATATTGCCTTAGTGCGATTTTCATTAATACATGAAACCAATGATTGCATATAGGCTGAACACGTATTCAGTATTACAGGTCAACGAAACGATTGAAAAAAAATAGTTTTCTACAGACATTTTTTAGTGATTTTGGAATCATACGTGTTGCGGGCGCATGGGGAGCGATTACGTGCTACTCGAACTGGAGCAGCGTCATAGGACTCCTCAGTATACCAAATATTTTGTGAACTCTCTACCACAAAATTGTCTAAAGGGGCGAATTATCCAATACGCTGTTATTAGACTGTCTTATTGCTGAATACAAATCCAGTGAACTTAGTTTTCTACAGACATTTTTAAGTGACCTTGGCATCATACGTGGTTCGGGCGCATGAGGAGCGATTACGTGCTACTTGTACTGTTGTTTCTACCCATATTTTCATAGAGTCATCCCGTTAATAACGTGTTAGCTGTGAGCCAAGAAGTCACATAATTTCGTTGCATGGTCAAGTGAATTCATATGCTTTCAAATCCAACAGATGCAGTTCGATCTGGAGGAGAGTCTCGATACCTATGTTGATTATGTTGCCTTAGTGCGATTTTCATTAATACATAAAACCAATGATTGCATATAGGCTGAACACGTATTCTGTATTATAAGTCAAGGAAGAGATTGAAAACAAATCAAACGGCATGAACAGTAGGCATAAGTGACTCCCGGAGCAGCTTATTTAATCGGGTTTTACCAATTGGAAACTCGAATAAACCTGCTCACAACATTATAGGGCGCTCTGACAAGTCACCCGCACGTCATTGAGCATAGTCTTGATATTGTCAGTATTTACAAATATTATGCATGCATTGATAGCAGTATTTCACTTACAAGAGCAGCGTCATAGGACTCCTCAGTATACCAAATATTTTGTGAACTCTCTACCACAAAATTGCACAATGGGCGAAATTATCCAATACTCTGCTAATAGATTGTCTTGTTGCTGAATACAAATCAAGTGAACTTAGTTCTCTACAGACATTTTTAAAGGACCTTGGCGTCATATGTGGTTCCGGCGCATGAGGAGCGATTACGTGCTACTCGTCCTGTATTTCTACCCATATTTTCATAGAGTCATCCCGTTAATAACGTGTTGAGTGTGTGCCAAGAAGTCACATAAATTCGTTATATGGTCAATTATATTCATTTACTTTAAAACCAAACAGGTGCAGTTCGATCTGGAGGAGAGTCTCGATACCTATGTTGATCATATTGCCTTAGTGCGATTTTCATTAATACATGAAACCAATGATTGCATATAGGCTGAACACGTATTCAGTATTACAGGTCAACGAAACGATTGAAAAAAAATAGTTTTCTACAGACATTTTTTAGTGATTTTGGAATCATACGTGTTGCGGGCGCATGGGGAGCGATTACGTGCTACTCGAACTGGAGCAGCGTCATAGGACTCCTCAGTATACCAAATATTTTGTGAACTCTCTACCACAAAATTGTCTAAAGGGGCGAATTATCCAATACGCTGTTATTAGATTGTCTTATTGCTGAATACAAATCCAGTGAACTTAGTTTTCTACAGACATTTTTAAGTGACCTTGGCATCATACGTGGTTCGGGCGCATGGGGAGCGATTACGTGCTACTCGTACTGTTGTTTCTACCCATATTTTCAAAGAGTCATCCCGTTAATAACGTATTAGTTGTGAGTCAAGAAGTCTCATAATTTCGTTATATGGTTAATTATATTCAATTACTCTAAAACGAAACAGGTGCAGTTCGATCTGGAGGAGACACGCGCCACCTATGTAGATCGTGTTGCCTTAGATCGATATTTATTAATACATGGAAACAATTATTGTAAATAGGCTGAACAGGCAGTATATCAGTATTTTACGGCAAGGAATCGAATGAAAGCAAGTCAAACGGCGTGAAAAGTAGGCAAAAGTGAATCCCGGTGCAGCTCATTTAATCGGATTGTACCAATTGGAAACTCGAATAAACCTGCTCACAACATTATAGGACGCTCTGACAAGTCACCCGCACGTCGTTGAGCATAGTCTTGATATTGTCAGTATTTACAATTATTATGCATGCATTGATAGCCGTATTTCACGTACAAACGCAACGTCATAGGACTCCTCAGTATACCAAATATTTTGTGAACTCACTACCATAAAATTACCTAAAAGGGCGAAATAATCCAATACTCCGTTAATAGATTGTCTTTTTGCTGAATGCAAATCCAGTGAACTTAG
The DNA here is from genome assembly GCA_035044505.1 of Zaprionus lineosus. NCBI lineage: Eukaryota > Metazoa > Arthropoda > Insecta > Diptera > Drosophilidae > Zaprionus > Zaprionus lineosus. The sequence goes on from JAWNNX010000184.1 coordinate 5,396, forward strand.
TTATCTGCAGACATTTTTAAAGGACCTTGGCGTCATATGTGGTTCCGGCGCATGAGGAGCGATTACGTGCTACTCGTCCTGTATTTCTACCCATATTTTCATAGAGTCATCCCGTTAATAACGTGTTAGCTGTGAGCCAAGAAGTCACATAATTTCGTTGCATGGTCAAGTGAATTCATATGCTTTCAAATCCAACAGATGCAGTTCGATCTGGAGGAGAGTCTCGATACCTATGTTGATTATGTTGCCTTAGTGCGATTTTCATTAATACATAAAACCAATGATTGCATATAGGCTGTATTATAAGTCAAGGAAGAGATTGAAAACAAATCAAACGGCATGAACAGTAGGCATAAGTGACTCCCGGAGCAGCTTATTTAATCGGGTTTTACCAATTGGAAACTCGAATAAACCTGCTCACAACATTATAGGGCGCTCTGACAAGTCACCCGCACGTCATTGAGCATAGTCTTGATATTGTCAGTATTTACAAATATTATGCATGCATTGATAGCAGTATTTCACTTACAAGAGCAGCGTCATAGGACTCCTCAGTATACCAAATATTTTGTGAACTCTCTACCACAAAATTGCCTAAAGGGGCGAATTATCCAATACGCTGTTATTAGATTGTCTTATTGCTGAATACAAATCCAGTGAACTTAGTTTTCTACAGACATTTTTAAGTGACCTTGGCATCATACGGGGAGCGATTACATGGAAACAATTATTGTATAAGTTAATATTCACTCGTTTAGTTTTTAAAGAAACGTTGTGGTTGATTGAATATTCATTTTTAGACTAACTTACAACTAGGACCTGAATCCCTAATCTAGCCTCGGGTTGGTGACTGCGGCGCTGTCGTTAAGGGCAGCGACGTTGGCATCTGGCGACGGAGTTGACAGATCCCCCGGATCGGGTAATAATGTAAATAGTTTATTGAGAGCGGCTTGGTTGATGCTCACGACAGTTTACTATTACGGCATAGCTTCAAGTGCATTGTGCTATGTTAGTTTCAAGTGGTTTATGTTCTGTGATCGTTTCAAGGGTTTTATGCTGTCATCAGATTACTGTATGCAGCAATGTGCGTTGGTCGGCAACTGTACTTAACTTATATAGGCTGAACACGCATTCAGTATTATAAGTCAAGAACACGAATGAAAACAAATCAATCGACATAAACGGTAGGCTTATGCGACTCCCGGAACAGCTTTTTTAATCGGGTTTTACCAATTGGAAACTCGAAAAAACTTGCTCACAACATTAAAGAGCGAATTGACAAGCCACCCGCAATTCATAGAGCATTGTCTTGATATTTTCAGTATTAACAATTATTATGCATGCATTAATAGCCGTATTTCACTTACAAGAGCAGCGTCATAGGACTCCTCAGTATACCAAAAATTTTGTGAACTCGCTACCACAAAATTACCTACAAGGGCGAAATTTTCCAATACTCCCTTAATAGATTGTCTTGTTGCTGAATACAAATCCAGTGAACAGACATTTTTAAGTGATTTTGGCATCATATGTGTTGCGGGCGCATGGGGAATGATTACGTGCTACTCGTACTGTTGTTTCTACCCATATTTTCATAGAGTCATCCCGATAATAACGTTTCAGCTGCGAGCCAAGACGTCACATAATTTCGTTGCACGTTCAATTATATTCATATGCTTTAAAACCAAACAGGTGACTCCCAGCTTATTTAATCGGGTTTTACCAATTGGAAACTCTAATAAACCTGCTCACAACATTATAGGGCGCTCTGACAAGCCACCCACAATTCATAGAGCATTGTCTTGGTATTGTCAGTATTAACAAATATTATGCATGCATTAATAGCAGTATATCAGTTACGATAGCAGAGTCATAGGACTCCTCCGTATACCAAATGTTTTTTGGGCTCGCTACTAGAACTGCCTTAAAGGGCGAAATTGTCCACTACTTTGTTGATAGATTGTCTTGTTGCTTATCTAATGCAACTAGGTGTCTACAGACTTCGTAAGTGACGCTGGCATCTTACGTGTATACGTGATGTATACGTCTGCCAAACAGTCATATGATTTCGTTGCAGGGTAAAGCATGTTCAAATGCTCAAAAAGAAATGTGCTGCAGTCCAACCTTTAGCAGAGCCTCACCACTATTGTTGGTGTTGTTTTGGATCGATTATAGGTGGCCCTGTCAAACTTTTGAATTATTGTCTAAGAGTAGGTTACATGAGGAGAGGCTCAGTTCCATATAGGATTTGTAATCTTGAATAAATCCACTTAAAAACAATATCGGCTTACAGATTGACATAATAAACTGTTATGTTATTGTACCCGTAAACTTTTAATATTAAAACTTTGCTTTAAGTTAAGTTATTTATTTGTTAACCTTGTGTTTAATTATAATAATAATATACATGTGTAAATATACATACTTATGTATATATGTGTATACATAGATTTATAAATGCGTAGATATGTACATATGTATGTATATAGATTTATAATATATGTATATATGTATGTACATATATACATGCATATGTACATAGATTTATAACTTTAACACCTACATACCATGTTTTTTAAGTAATTTAATTTTAATAAAAAATATAAAACTTTTCATAAGAGGGGAAGGTGGTAGAAATGTTAATAATATTTCAGTTAACTATTTAAAAAAAATCAAAGCGATATCACTTCTACAAATATTATTTTTTTTCGGTCAAAGTTTTGCATCAAGGGTGTACGCAAACTTTTTCTGGCAGGTGTAAGTCCATAAAATCTAGCATATCGCTATAATGTATGTACATAAAATGGAGATTTTGAGTAACATATTTAAAAGTAAATAATTTCTTATTAAGCTAGAGTTATTTGCCTGAAACTATTTACATTATATAAGAAAAAAATAAACATATTTTATAAAAAAATGTAATTGAAATAATTATATAACATATATATCTCGTTATGAGTTACTGATTAATCGATAACTCCTATAAGCTGTCGATAATATTGTCAGATGCTCTCCACTTAGCATTTATCAAATGAAAATTCTACATTTCTTACAAGTGTAAACGACATACAAATTTAAGAAATATTGTAATATAATAAATATTGTATCCAACAGTAACCGATAATCTTACTTACTTTTTGATTAAATCGTTAAAACAATTGTGAATATACGTTTCAGAAATAAATTTATACATTGTTAAGCATCAAAGTTGCTGAAAATGTTTTGTGCGGTATTAGACCATATAAAATGTATTTAAAAAATGTAGTCATATTCTATCAATACAGACGTAAGTAAAAATTCAAAAAGAGTTAAACCAAAGCAAAAATAAATATCGTTTGCCCTGATTATTAAAATTAATCAGTTTTAATTTATGTATACAAAAACTGTGTCCATTGAGATTTAAGCATATTCAATTTGTATTAAATATTTTATGTATCTTTAATAAAAAACAGGAAGCAACGTTCTAAAAAATATGTATACAGAATTGTAAGAAAATAGAAAAAAAATTAAACGATTGCAAGAAGGCAAATATTTGGGTCAAGGTTACATCAGCAAAGCAATTTATTGTTAATAATAGACTATTTATTTTTCTAAACGTCAAGCACAATGCTTACAATCTAAATGTTAATTGATTTAATTTTATTTATGCAGTTTATTTATATGCGCCAGAAAGTGCCAGTGCCGAAACTTATTTTTTAAATTTTTACAAAAAAGGGCTGTTCAAAAATTGTAATAAATAATGTGTTTGTATGTATGTCGCCCGAGAAGCTTATGAATTCATTTCGTACTCGTTAAAAAACGTTTATAGGTAGTTGTTCTGTAGAAAAGAATAAACGAATATGTTATATATGGGATCAATATATTTATATATCTTTATTAGATAAAAACATACAGCTTCAATTTTAAATCCTAAATTATTTAACGGTTTCACATATACTTATTGCGGTTGTAAGTAATGCTGAATAATAATATATATATTCCTCATATGGGAAGATATATTATCCACCACATAAAAGTAATTATATTCTTGAGCAAAATAAAAAATTTTAGGATGTTAGATATGCGCAAAAACTATTAAAACGTTTAAAGAAAATCATGAAATATTTATCTTTATATGCAAGAAACACAAATTTCAAAGGATTTTTTTGGCGATTGATCCTACTTACTTTTAAATATATCTCTATTTAGATTTTTTTCCCATTTCGTTAAATAATTAATTAAATATTTGTTAATTTTTACAAGAGAAAGGAATCAATTAAATTGCTAATCGTAGTGTCTCGCGTGTACGTATGTAAGTGTAAATTAGTAAAGTATTGCAAATTGTAATTCAAAATTGTGCAGGCGTTATTCATAATAACAGCTGTTGGGGGATTATATTTCGCAAAATATATTCTACAGCCGTAATATTATCAAAAATATATATATTTCTCAATTTAAGAGTAGTTTGAAAATTAAACCGTTGCCATTCAAAAGTAAAATTATATTGGGGGTTAAATTTAATGTAAAACTATCAGCAAAATTTTATTATTAATTCAAAAGAATGTATCTTGGCTACATTTCTAAAGAAAGTTTTTTAACTAAAGAAGAAAAAAATTTTTTTATTATTACAGAAGCTACAATAATTAACACTTTTACGTTGGGATTAAGAAGATTTTATTCGAATAAAATGTATTATTTTTTGTAACTCGGTGTGATGTAAAGTGGTTTAGTAAATTTCTTGCTGCTTACTTAAAATGGGAGCGAATACTTCAAGCGGTGGTTATCCGAATGCTACAGGTGCCGGGAGTACAGTTTCCAACAGTGAAAGTGGAAATGGAAATGCGTCCATTCTTCCACATTTAAGTTGCACAAATGTGGTATTACCGGGCTCCACAGGAAGCAGAGAAGGCTCTGACCATAATTTATCATACGGTGGTATACACTATAATCGTGATCAAAGACGAAAACGAGTGACGGGCTTTGCAACCCTTAAACGAAAATTCATACGTCGCCGACGCTCGTCAAAAGCGTGTGATCATGCACGAGTATTGCGTGATTACGTTTCTGACTGGACACCTTTGGAACTTGCAGCTTTGTGCGAAGAATTTGACGCATTAGCCGCTCTAAGGGACTTATCGGTAATTACATTCATGAATAAATATTATTATAATGTATGTTTAAAATGTATAAATATTTGCAGGTACAAGCAGAGCTTGCTCGTCCCCCAGCGACTACATATAAACAAGATTTAGCTGCTTTGTACGACTTAAATCTATGTTCTGATTGTGATCTTGTATTTCGTGGATCAATTTTTCCGGTACATCGCTCTATTTTATCTTCACGCTGTACATATTTTCGAGACCTGCTCTCTGGTTGTCCCGGCTTTGGGGCACGAATATGTCTTGAATTACCTTCATCCCCAGTTGATGTACAAATATTTTCTTCGCTGCTGCGTTACTTGTATACAGGCGAGCTGTGTCCCCATGATCCTATTATAAATATTAGTATGTTGCACCAACTTCGAGAGGATTTTGGTACTCCAAACCCATTGGAACATGATTTACGCTATTTATTGGAAACGGGAGACTATGCAGACGCTGCACTTGTTTTTACAGCAGAAAGTACATCTGAGTATTTGCGTCAAGACTCAGGTAGTTCGGAATATGGCTTTCGACCAAAACTTGAGTTGCCTTGTCACAAAGCTATATTAAGTGCGCGTTCACCTTTTTTTCGAAACCTAATTGCTCGTCGTATGAGAAACATTGATGAGTATGTAGAGCGTTCTTTGCACGTACCAACTCGCATTGTACTTGACGAAATGGTGATTCCAAAACGATATGCACGTGTATTACTACAAGCCATATATTTGGATACAGTTGACTTGTCTTTAATAATGCGAAGCACTGGAACATCTGGTTCAATCGGCTCCCTTGGAGAAGTTCATGCGCTCACTAACACGGGTAGAGTACGGCCCTCAACTCTAGACGAAGCCATGGAATTATATCAAATCGGCCGCTTTCTAGAGCTTGACATTTTGGCACAGGGCTGTGAGGACCTAATACTTGAGTGGTTGTCACATGATACATTGCCCCTAGTTTTGAAATGGGGCTGCCAACCGCATGGATCCGCATGGGTATTTCGACAAGCGTGTCAATATTTGCGCGAAGAGTTTTCTGCTATAAGCTCGTCTCCTGTCCTAAACCAGTTGGACAAGACACAACTTGTTTCTATATTACAGAGTAATTTTTTACAAGCATCTGAATTGGAGGTTTTACAGGCTGTTCTTAAATGGGGAGAGCAAGAGCTTATTCGTCGTATGGAAGATCGTGAACCAAACTTATTGTCACACACTGCTCACTCGGTGACTCGAAAAGGCATCAAAAAGCGCGATATAAGTGACGTTGAGTTACGTGAAATACTTTCCGAACTTTTGCCTCTTGTGCGAGTGGACCATGTTATACCGCCAAACAGTGAAGTTCTCTGCCAAGCGATTCGACGTGGCCTTGTAAGTACACCACCATCGCATATGATGGGAGAAGAGCATGAAAAGCTACGCGTTAACGCCTGGATTCGTGGAGGTAAAAATCAAAATCTTTTTGTACGACCAAGGCTGTTCATGCCATACTATGAGGAGGTCAAAAGTTTATTAGATGATCGGATGTCCTTATCTCATCATCAAGTGGATCTTATGAGAATGCGTAGATCACGTCATTTCCCCAACATTCCAGATACACTTTATATGGTGTCGTGCATGAACTCCGCTGCAAATAGCAGTTATACTGCTGATGTTATTTATAATGGCCATGAAACCGTAAATAAATTTAAAACTGATACAATTCCACCTCCGGATAATAACACTCTTGCAGCTATGCGTAAGCGGGAGTACAAGCTACGCCAATCACCTATATGCCAACGGGCTTTGCTACTACCACTTTCTTTAAAACATGAAATTGATCGGCAAATACGACTTCGCGTTGTAAGAGAGTTCAATCTACCCGATGAAGTATCTGATTTGTTAGAAACATCAATTATTATAAACCAAGGTTCTAATTGTAAAGAAGATTGCAACGATTTTTCAAGTTCAACACAAGCAGAGCTATGTTTGTTAGACGATGATAACAGTCGAAGCTCCTCATCATCGCCAACAAACACTCGTCAATTAAACGTCACAGAAAAATTTTTGTCTACTACTTCAATGACATCATCAACATCCTCTGCATGTGGCACTAACAGATTTCAAAGAAAATACAGTCGAAATTTGACTTTCCCACGTCAGCAACCAAACGGTTTAATTAGCGTTACAAGTCTTCTGACAGTCAATGCTGGTTCAGCACTGCAATCAGACTATGCACGCTTGTCGACTTCAGTTCATCGTAATGAATTGCCCGCACTGATAACGGAGGGAGACTATAGATTCCCACATAACAATGCTCTAACTTTAGATAGTGCCACAGAGAATGGGGCCTGTGGCTTAGATTCTGGAAATGGTCATCTCTCTGAAATGATGCCAGATGTAGCTATGGCTACTGCATCGTTGGGACAACTTCAACTTTCCACTGGAGTCTCGGCTTGCATAAGTGATGTCACAGGTGCTCGTATTGGTAGTAGCAGTGATATCTCGGAAAGTTTACAGCTCGATTTGGGGGATGGGCCAACTCCTCGCATAATAAATAATCCTCCGAGTATGATAGCTATTCGAAATTCACAGGTTAGTTTATTTAATATGTAAATAATTAATAAATAATGAATTTTGGGTCATTGTAGCAACATTCGCAAAACAACTATCATCACATTATACAGCGTTCAAGTTCCCCGTTTGAAGTGTTACGACCGGGCCAACAATCACCCGCTTTACAAACTCCCCCTTCACCCATAATAAATCCGGGTCCACCTAGGTTTTTATAGAAGTTGCAAGTCGCCTCCGACAAAGGGCTATATTTTATTACTCCATTCTAATCAATGACAACAAACATAAATTTAAAAAAAAAAATCAAATCAATTAAAGTAAGTAGTGTGAAAAAATAAAGAGATATAATATCTAAATAAACTATTTACGGGCTTTTAAAAACCTTAACATTCTACTCATATGAAATAAGCCGCGCCACTTAAAATATAAATAATTATAGACGTATAAAATCGTTATATAGTAGAAGAACTCATGACTTTGATTTCGTAAAAGTATCCACTAATTAAAGGACATATAAAAAATATAACTACAATTACTATTTTTAATTTGTTAAAAAAACTGTATCGAACATTCCGCGTGACAAATATGTTGCTGTCATTTTTAAGGCCTTTTCAGACTGAATATTATTGTATTCGAATATATTAATTATTCAGAAATTAAACTAAAGTATTTTTATTAATTAATAATAAAACTAATAATTTCTGTCAAGTATATAAAATATTTCATTATAATTTTATGTTAATAGAGAATTTAGTAATGCTTTAGAACTAACATCTGACTAGGAAATAATCAAAAATATGAAAAAAACATTACTTTAAATTGTTTAAGTAGTATAGCAACTTCAATAAATTGACATATTTAATTTGAATTATTACTTGCTTTAGTACTGTATAATATATAATTGTCTGTTTTGTCTTTGGGACTCTATTTGCATACCATCCATATGACTTTATATAATATGAACCCACTTAGTAATAAAGGATCGGACGGATGAGCAAATAGTTGCTATGTAGCTACAGCTTCTGGAACATCACCTCACCACGAAAATCTGTCTGCATTAATAATGCAATAGGTGTTTATATTGAAAAAAAAAACAATGACATCTCCAAATATTAACTGTTTCTTTGTGATATTTTCTCTGTACGAAGTATTCTTTATCATACTTCCAAAATTTATACTCGGTGAGAAACTTTTACTATTATCAGAAAAATTTTGTGAGGGATTGTTACTCTAAGATTCAATTAAAAACATTCTTTGGTTTTGTCCAACAATCATAATCCCCATTATAGCAGACTTCAATGAAAACATAGTCGAAAATTGACTTCCCCACGTCAGCCAACAATCAGTTTGTTTGGCGTTACAAGTTTAATGACAGTCAATGCTGGTTTTGCACTAGAATCAAACTATGGACGATTATCGACTTCAGTTCATCGTAATGAATTGCCTACACTGATAACGGAGGAAGACTATAGATTCTCACATAACAATGTTCTAACTTTAGATAGTGCCACAGAGAATGGGGCCTGTGGCTTAGATTCTGGAAATGGTCATCTCTCTGAAATGATGCCAGATGTAGCTATGACTGCTGCATCGTTGGGACAACTTCAACTTTCCACTGGAGTCTCGGCTTGTATAAATGATGTAACAGGTACTCGTTTTGGTTGCGGAAAGTTAACAGCTTGATGTGGGGGATGGGCCAACTCTTCGCATAATCAATATTCCTCCGAATATGATAGATATTCAAAATTCACAGGTTAGTTTATTTAATACGTAAATAAAAAAAAAATATTTTTTTTTGGGTCATTGTAGCAACATTCGCAAAACAACTATCGTCACATTATCCAGCGTTCAAGTTCCCGTTCGAAGTATTACGACCGGGCCAACAATCAACCGCTTTACAAACTCCCCCTTCACCCATAATAAATCCGGGTCCACCTAGGTTTTTATAGAAGTTGCAAGTCGCCTCCGACAAAGCTATTTTATATCATATTACTCGATTCAAATTAATAATAACAAACATTAATTTAATAATAAATCAAATCAATAAAAGTTATCAGTGTGAAAAAATATTTAAGTGGCTTTACTTAAAAGTATTAACAATTCAAATTAACTATGTGCTTATTGTTGTGGTGGTCTGCACCTTCTGATGATATCAAGCTCCAATGAAAAGTAAAGTTCTGCTCAGCCCGCTGTCACAAAGAAGGTGTTCGAATTGGCAGCGTCAGCTGCTCCAGCTAAAAAAGAGGACAACTTGTAGTGGACACAATACCGCACGAACAGGTGGTTTCGGCTGCAGTCGCTTGCACTAACAGGAGCGATATTCAGCTCGCAGTCACGAAGAAGGTGCCCGACCTTGCTGCGTCAACTGCTCTGAAGAGAGCCAACTTTCAGTCGGGATGATGGTGCCCAAATCGGCGGTTTTAACTGCGAGAGTTGGCGTGGGCGAAATAATTGTATTAATTTTATTGTTGGAGCAGCTGGTATAAATCTATTGGTGCAAGACCAACGAAACTCCTTCCGGTGAAAGCTGTAAGCTTTCAACCTTATCCTGTTTGGGCAGTATACATATTTTTCGGAAAGCCCGCTTCATTAGGGTTCATTCGCTCCGCGGCTAAAAGTTTATGTTACCACTCATTTTTCTTCAGTACTTCTTCTTTATTTGATACTGTACATTTTATTTAATTCTATTACAACACTGAAACATGCACTAACTGATTTGATATACAGTTTGTCAAACAATTGTTTTCAAAATGAAAAAACGCATGAAATTTTGTGTTTAATGGCTTATTCCGCCCATGTTTATTAACTAAAACCAAAAATTTTTTTAATTATGATTTTAGAGCACTATTAGTATTTAATTCCACGAAAAAAAAAATCATAAAATTCTTAGGAAATAGTCAAATTAAAGGGAAAAGCAGAATTCTTTCGCATTCAGACTGTCAAACAATTGTTTTCAAAATGTAAACTTAAGCCGAAAAAGGGATGATAAAGACTTAACTGTGATACTTTTTTACGAATTTTCTTAACTGCTTAGTTGTTTACTATCTTGTGCTTTGATTTTATTAAAAAACAATAGTTGAACATGGGCACTTCTGTACAAATAGTCCATTGATTAAATGCGCAGAAAACGAGGTAGTGAATATTTAGTTCACTTGGTTTATTTTAACAATAGAAAAGGTTAACTGCTTAAAAACCTATCCAAAATGTTTAATATTAATTTGCGGACAATTTACAATACTTCGACACTGAAAATGGGCTAGAATCAAACCTTCCTGGGGGAAAGACTGGCTAAGTTTAATAGAAAAGATGAGTCGAGCATTCTGAAGTCTAGTTTTGCAAGCCCGAAAATCAGCCTAAGGAATTGACACACAAGTTAAAAACCTATTACGATAAGCAGGTATCACATGAGACTGTTCGACAGGTGCGTCAGAAGCACAAACATTCGTCCAGAATAGCTTGGCAAGGACCCTTATAATTGTAAATAAATTTTAATAGAAGGTTAATATTTTCGATTGAATACATTAGAGGCCTAAGTGAGTACTGGGACACCGTTTTTTTTTTTGAGAAGACTAGAATAATGTTATATTATCACAATGATCCCCCAAGAGTTTGGCGACAGCCAAAACTGTCCTCCAAAACACAAGTACAAGCGGCACAGTGAGTCTTGGGAAACTATCTGAAATGGTGTGGGAATGTATTTCATCCAAAGGCGTCGGGGAGCTGTTGATTTTTGCGGATTTAATGACAAAGGTGTATTATTTGGACATTCTTCACACGTAACTAATAAGAAGTGCCCATTGTTTTGGCTTCATTGATCCCCAAAATCAGGGAAAGCTGCGGTACAAATTGTACCAAGCTAAAAAACCATAAACAAAAATTGTATTTGTGCAGAGCCTGGCTACCGTATAGCTGCAGTGAAATTATGGATGCACATCCCCAAGCCCCCACCTCAATTCTATAAGAAATTTGTGGACATACTTAAACAGGAATTTGGCAAAACGGAGTCCAACCTCATTAATAAGAAATATTAATGAAGACGGGTAAAATTTGTACAGTACTGCACATGTTCAACTATTGTTTTTTAATAAAATCAAGGCACAAGATAGTAAACAACTAAGCAGTAAAGAAAATTCGTAAAAAAGTATCACAGTTAAGTCTATATCATTCCTTTTTCGGCTTAAGTTTACATTTTGAAAACAATTGTTTGACAGTCTGAATGCGAAAGAATTCTGCTTTTCCCTTTAATTTGACTATTTCCTAAGAATTTCATTATTTTTTTTTTGTGGAATTAAATA
>JAWNNX010000185.1:0-73035 GCA_035044505.1 Zaprionus lineosus
CCAAATGATGTCCGATTTCAGTAATCGAAGTTTCCCCATGTTTGTAGCCTAGTGGTTTTACTCAATTCCAAACAAAAATATAAAAACTTTAAAATTGTCGATTCTTTGGCCATTTTTGTGATGTTACCCCGTACAAACGTGGCCAAAAGCGTGAAATTTAAGCTCCTCAGATATAAAGGCCAGTCGGAAGTCCTTTTGAGGACGGGCCCACAACAGTATGCTACTAGTTCCGATCCTTTTACCGTTTCAATGTTCGTAATATGGCTAAATGAAGTCCGACTTTAGCAATCGAAGCTTCCTCATGTTTGTAGACTAGTGTTTTAAATCAATTCTATACAAAATCTTTGGAAATCTTAAAACTGTCGATATTTTGGCAATTTTTGGCTTCAAACATATATTAATTAGAATAATTAAAGCAAGTAGTAACCAGTAGTAAATGGTTACTGCATGTTTAAATTCCATTTACAGTTTGAAAGCCACTGGGCTTTCTGTGTACTTAGGAAAAATAATAAAGTACATCATATAACAGTATAATTTTCTTTGTACTTTAATCCTTTTTTTTACTGCATCGCTTAAAGTCCGCTATCCTGATTATCCTTAATATCCTTTTACATCGATTTCGGTTAAAAGAGTCCTTGAAAAGCCCTCCTCAAAATGCAGTACAATTGACTCAAAAATGGCATGTTTTTAAGCTCTAGTCCTTGAATATCCTTTCGATTTTAAAAAGGACATCCATTTTTATAATCCTGAGAAGCCGCTCTATCGAATGGCATACTACGATTTTCAGGATCTTTTAAAAAATTTTCCAATTTTTTCTTCAAGGTGAGGCATGCAAAATTTGTCATAAAAACACAAAAAGGACGATAACTCGGCCATTTTAAGGACTTTCTTCAACTCCTTTGGCACAACATCGCGGATTAAGGTCCAAAATCCGATAAAACCGTTTAAAGGACGAAAAGTCCTTTGAAACTCCAGTTTCGCAGGATATTTCGATATTTAAAAAACAAGCAATATCTCAGGAATGTCTTGGCGGATCCTGGCTAATTTAATATTAGACAAATTGTATAAGCATGGACTATAATCTGGCCAAAGGACATCCGGATCTAACTAACCATTCTCGAGATATTAACAATTTGGTGACATTTGATTGGTTCCAGCGCGCCCCGGGACGAAATTTTTCCAAGTCAATGAAGTCTAGATAACCCCATTATCCTTTAATGCCATTCGATAGAGTTGCTCCTTGCGATTCCAACGCACTGATTTTTTCTCAAATCCGTAAGGATATAGCCGAGTAAGATCCTTTCTATTGTGCAGTGCAGCCCTCGGAGGTAGGCAACAGATTTTTTTGAACTTCACAAATTCTCAATAAAAAATTTCCCAATTGCCAACGCCCACCCTTATCATGACAATGCTGCAATACACCAATACTTCAACATCCCGCTAGTGAAAGAGGAAGTTGCAAGGCACAGCGTGAGATACGCCAATCGTCTCCGCAACCATCCCAACTCCTTAGCAGTTAATTTGGTAAACAACAACCAAGCTGTTAGACGCCTCAAGAAGCGTCACCCACTAGACCTATCAGGATAATGTTCCCTAATTACTAGGCGGCACAATTGTGATCCCTCTTAATGAATTATCCCACCCAAGGCCCCCACCACACCATTTATTCATTGTCACTCTGACAGATTGGAAATATAATTAATAAAGAGAGAAAAAAATAAAAAAAAAAAACCTTTATAAATATTAATAAAAAAAAAAAAAAAAAAAGAAACAATAGATGGTTTTTGCACTGGATAATGAGAAAAAAGTGTTGCATACTTTTAGAGTCACTCTGGCTATTCGATTGGGCACTGTATAAAAATGGTAGCTGCACCGCGTGAAGAAGGCAGCCGCTATGTTGCTTGCAGAGTGGAATACAAAATGGCCGACGATGGATGCACTTGCGTCGATGTTGGCGAATTATTTATATTCTTCTGCTCTTAAATATTTAATTATCTATATTGTTTTAATTTAAATATTTAAATATTTTCCATATTTCTTCGAAGGAAAAGCTTCTCAATTAGTAAAAATGAACGAATTTAAAGACAAAAAACAAAGGTGCTACATAAATTTGGATCTAATGAAGTTAAATTATTTCCTTAATCCAAGGACTTCTATGTCAGTCTCGCTCTGCGAGGAAATGCAGTATTTGTCCTGAACCCTCTGATGCGTCTTAGGGCCGTTACTCTGGACACCCCCCTCACTATTTCATAAGTTATTTTATGATAAGGAAAATAAATTCAAAAAACAGACAAAGCCCTCCTGCATCTAAGCGAGTAAAGGCTTTTATATTTATTTTTCATAATTTATTTTACTTATTCTTAAATATTTTTTTTAAGTTTTCAAAATTGTTTAACCTTAGATTTATGAATTTTAATTAAATTAAGCAACCGAGTAAAACATCAGTTAGTGCCTGTTACTTAAATAATATCCAGGACTCAGGAAGAGGTGCATCCATTAAATGGGAATAAATTTGGCTGGCCAACATTTCAGGGATTCAAGATTCGATGACTTAAATGTCAATATCTTGGCATAATTAAGTCTGAGTCCTATGGGGATATTTATACAACTGACCCAAATTGAATTAACGCTTAAAAACAGATTTTAAAATATGAGATAAACAAATTATTTTATTGTTCTTAACACCTTAGTAGCAATAAGTTTATAGATAAATAAATAAATAAAAGAAAATCTGATCTTGATGCTTAAGTTCCAGCAGCAGGGAAGCCATTAGAATTCCCGAGGCACTCGAGGACCACAAGGTTATAGAGCTGAGCTTAGGTACAAAATATAATTCCTCCTTCACAGTGAAAATTAAACCTGTTCCCATTGAATCTCCTGCCTAATCTTTGGAATATTATGAAAGCCAAATCCCGTCCATCTAATTAATAAAAAAATATATAATTATATAGTTGATATATGACATATATGATATATATAATGTGGTTGATATATATGATATATAACAGTAGATTCCCTTCGCTCCTCTCACCATAAAAAGCTTACTTAATCATCGTCGTGGTGCGAATTGAGACAATTCAATGCCTTCAGGCGGAAGGCTGCCATCTTTTATCGAGTGCAGAAGAACTCCTTCAAGATGAAAGGAGTAAAATATCCAAAAATTAAAAAGGGACATTTAATTGAAGGTTGCTCGAAATCTCGAAGCGATTCCTAGGAGACGTCTCCACAGGCTTAAATGAGGCGAATGTCTATAAGGAGCATAACTTAAGATTTAATCAGACATAATAAAAGATATACAGAAATTCGATGGATAAGTGACTTATTTTGATTTAACTGGAAGCCTTTGTCTCGTTTGACGGCAACTCTTTCTGAGGTGTTGCATAATGTTTGAAGTGTGACGTCTGGAAACTGGCAAATCGAGTTGCCGCCTATTGACCAACCGCAGCGGCTTTCAGATTTACCTGTCTAGACGATCATTTACTTTGTTAGATGACTCCACCCCTCCCCACCCCCCTGATGCATTGTCGTTGCACGGGTGTCGTGTGCGATTATTCGATTATTCGATTCCGTTCAGTTGGTCAACCGCTTAATCCCATAGCTGACGCCGCACGATAATTAAGAGCGTTTATTATAAAAAAAATGGATCAGAGATTGTCACCTGTAATTTTCTATAATCTTTGCCGATATAAAAAATAATCGTGCGGGACTCCTAAGATATATGAATGATATCAAAGTTGCGGAGAAAAGTTATTAAACTTAACAGCTTCTACCCCCGCCTGCCGCAGGTCAACAATCCCTGAATGTCCCAATGGTTCCAAATGATCTTCGACTATCCAAATGCCTGGAAAATAAATGATGGATATTATGTGAATTTTATAAGTCGCCAGAGGTAGTTCCGTTAGTGCATCCCGCAGTCAGTGTGCCTCCCCCGAGCAGCGCGCATCGAAGGTATCGAAATACTCGCTCTATGGCCCGGCGACTCTCGGCGCATGTGTAGCAAATGGCCAAGTGTTCGGGTTAAAGCAATGGCAATAAAAATCAAATCGCTGCGCAGACGCCAAGATTCAGTTGGTTGTTGGAGCCAGTCGGGAGCAGACGAAGCGCAAGAGCAACTCCTCCGAGAGACACCAATAAAGCCAAGCTTTAGCTTTACGTTTTGACTGCGATTTCACTTCAGTTTCAGCCTCAGCCTCAGCCTCAGCCTCCGCTTCAGTTTCAGCCTCAGCTTCAGCCGCAACTTCGGCTTTTGGTTTGGTTTCATAAGCGGCGTTTCGCAACACTTGATGATCATGTCGGCGATGACGATGACGATGATGAGGAGGCTGTTGGTTAGCTGGCTGGCCGTGCTGATGCTGCAACTGACGCTGGGCATGCCCTTAGCACCGACAACTCTGGACGGTGCCACGCCCATTGACGCCGAGGTATCAGCTGCAGACTTTGACGCCTTCGATGCCTTCGCGGATGATGCCGTCGACAGCACGAAGACAGCAGCCAGCGAGGCGGCCCTCAAGGTTTGCCCATCCCCCGACTTGGACACGGACAACATAACTATAGCATTCACTCCTTGCATTGCAGATCTCCCTGCTGCCCACACCAGCGAAGACGGCGGAGTCTGTGAACCTGGAGTATGAGGCTCTGCCCTCCAAAGTGCTCAGCGGCTACGACGAAACACAAAAGAAGTACCTGAATCTCTCCCAGGTACGTCTCCTGTTCTGTTTGAAGATTACGGGTTGCCACTAACGGATTACGGATTACGGATTACCTTTTGCAGGCCGAGCCCATCTTGGACACCATCAGTGAGCATGAGAAGTACGGCAACAATGGGGACAAGTTTGATGGCATCTCCCGCTCGATTGTCAATGGTTACGAGGCGTTTTCCAATCTCGTAAACACTTTCATACAGGTGAGTGTGTACATGTGCGTGTGCGTGCGTGTGTGTGTGTGTGTGTACTCGAATGTGTTTGCTTGCACGACGCTCTGTCAATTGTTTGCCGTTGGCTCCGCTGGTTCGCACGTCGCATTGCACAAGACGCACTGGCGGCGACGTATGCACCATCAACAGGTGGCAATTGAAGCCCCGACGGAGAGGCTTATGTAACCCACCCGAAGGTCAATCCCAAAACAAATTTGTAATAAAAATAATCGGGCTTCTCCCATCAGGGCGCTGCTTGAAGTGGCCGACTTCTTCGACCGACTTTAAGTCCATCCCAAATCTCCCTTCGACTCAAACAAATTGAATTGAGATTTGGAAAATTTCATTCAATATTCTCCCAATTATAATTCCCTTTCAATTTGCTGCCCATTCAGAAACCCAAGGAGCTGGCACGTACCTTTTCCCGGGGAATCACCGCACAGCTGGACGTCATCGGAGGCAAAATTGTGGGTCTATAGGAGACCGGGGGAGAGGGCCGAAAGGATCAAGGAACTTGTGATTCGATCCGCAAATAAGGAAGTTTACGGATTCAGAATACCTACAGTTATTCACACACACATATATACATATATGCCTATGTATGTGTACGTACATATCTCTTCACATTGTATAATATATTTTATTTAAATAAATAGTTTAATTTATTTGTAACTTACATTGATTTTGTTTAGGAATGTGCTTCATATACGTATATAAATTATGCATAAATTATTTATTTATATTTCATATGTATGCCGTGTGCATGTACACCCTGCGTATACGTACCATGCGTATGTATACCCAGTACATAGACACACACACACGGATAATTAGTTAACTACATCTTCGCGTTGTTTCCCGGGCAGTTGTCTGTTTCAATACTCAGTTGCCGTGAATAACATAAGGGTTGGATATATATGATATGATATGGGTTATATAGGTTTCTATATCTGCCTGGCAGCCCGCTCTCCAGGACGACTCCACGACGAGGATCGCCAGAGTATGCCCGAGGGCATAGGGAATACCCCTAATATCATCGCTCTTTGATCTGCAATCCTCGTGGAACTCGGGCTTCGGGCTTCGGGCCTCGGGCTGATCGACATAATTATTGGGCTTATGGGTCCTACGAACTAGGAAGCACATCACAATATGGATGAACCGCTAACTAATCGGATTGCTGCAGCCAGGGGGCTGAGTTCACTGGGGGCGCTGGGGGGTCGAAGGGGAATACTGCAAGAGCCTGGGAAATATTGATATGTCTCGGGCTGTGGGAACTCGGCCCTTGGGCTTACTTTGCCCTTCGAATGGCTTGGGATATGTCTTGGCTTAGAGAGGCGGTGGCGGTGGCGGAGGAGGGGGGTGGGGACTATTATTTAAATTAATTTTTGGCACAATTCGCAAAATGAGAAACTAAATAAACACATAAAGAAAAAAAAAAAAAAAACAAAAAAACAATCAACAAATGTCTGGAAGACGCGTTGCCTCCAAGGATTGTCAGCTCAGCTTCTAGGTCCGATCCTAGAATCGAGTTCAATCCTCCCAGCTGCTGGTGCGGGTCTGAGGATCAATCGACGGGGAGTAGGACTTGTACGTGTCCGAGGCGCGCTTATGCTTCACGGTGCAGAAGAGCAGCATCGAGGTGATCAGTCCGAAGAGCTGGACGAAGGCGATGCCCAGTCCGATGGCGCCCACCACATTGAGCTGATCGTTGAACCAGTTCTGGAGGGAGTGCGCACAGCCCTTGTCCCACCACAGCGCAGGATTCTCGGAGCGGCCGCACTCGACACGCATTAATCCATCCCCAGATCCTTCCGTAAGCAGATGTCGCTGGTCGTAGAGCTGCCGGCAGCAGGAGGTGGGCACCCAGCGCTTGCCGCTCCAGGACTGAATGTCATACCAATCCTCGTACGAGGAGACGCCGCAGCACTCAAACTGGAGACACAATTACCATATGAGAGGCTTAGTTCACATCGCCAGCTTAGCTACTTACCGACTGCTGCACATTGTCCCAAATGGCAGCCACCGAAGGCGCCACCAACGATCCCCGGTCGCTGGCGTTGTAGTGCCGCTCGATCCCGAAGCGCAGCTCGTTAGCCAGCGTGCGGCCGAGGCCGCCGCGGAAGAGGAAGGCGATGGAGCCAACCAGGAACTCGCTCATGAACAGCATCACAATCAGCATGAAGTACTGCAAGGGAGAGGAGTAACTGAGCATCCGCGCCAGCAGCTGCGAGCACCACTTGCACCACTTTCACCACTCACCAGCACCAGCAGACAGCGTGACTGCACCCAAGCGCCGCAGCAGCCAAAGAAACTAACCACAAATCCAATCCCGCCGATGCACATGAAGATCGTGTCCGCGCTGAGGCCCGCGTGCTGCGGCAGGAGCGTTGCGTATCCCTCGTAGCTGAGGCGCAGCCAGAGCCCGGCCCCGAGGAAGGCGCAGCTGCAGAGCTGCAACAATCGCGCGTTCAATCAGGCAATCAATTATCGAATTTCGATAACAACAACAAATAAAGGGGTGAGGGGGGGAGGGGGGGAGGGGGGAGGGAGAAAGGAAGAGGAAGAGAGAAAGGGAGAGAGGGAGAGGGAATGGCTGGTCGTTTGTTAAAGTTGACAGGAAATCAACTTAAAATCGATTACCGATAAATGGATGAATGGACTGTCAATAACCCGTTTCGATGACGGAAAATGCCGTTATTATGTGTAACTGTAAAATTGCGGCAAGAAACTGAAATCGCCGTTATTTGGCCCGGAGAACATGACGATCAAAATAAAAGTGTAAAAGTTGTGATTTTCGCGCTGATCGAGGAGCAGGGCGTTCCCCTGGAACCTGATCGGTATCGGCACGACACCATCTGACTATCGATTAACGATCAACTGGCCATCGTTGCGGCACAACTGCGACGGGAAGCCGCCTTTGTTCAAGTCTGAGGGAGTTGCCCAACAATCACGCCGGAGACGGACGCTCGCCGGGAGACAATGGGACGCAACTCTGACGTTTCCGCTGCAGACAAGGCTGAGAACTTTTGCCGGCGACGTCACATCGATTGTTGGGCTGCTGCTTGTCACATCCGTCCCACGGACAAGCTGCAGCTGCAGCCGTAGAACCACAGCTTCCCCACCACTCCCCCTGCCACTCCCACACAGCCTTAACTCACCCACAATATGATGTTGAGCCAGCAGAAGGTGCGGCGGATGCATGTGTAGCCGGCGTTGCTCATTTCGGGAGCTCTTCACTGCAAAGAGAGAGAGAGAGAGAGAGTGAGTAAGAGAGAGAGAGAGAGAGAGAGAGAGAATGAGAGTGGGAGTGGGAGTGGGAGAGAGGGAAAGTGAATCAGCTTTAAAGTTGACGAGCGACATGAAAGGATAGAAAGTGGTCAAGGGAAGAGCTAAAATGGCGGAGTGTGGGAAAATAGAAGGAGGAGTGGGAAGGTGGGGAAGTGGGGGTCTGGGAAGGAAGAAGGAGGAAGGGGGAAGGGGGAGGGGGGAGGTGAGTTGAGAAATACTACAAAGAGATTCCAAGTGATTGGCAAGGCGACTGAGAAAAGTGTTCATAAATCACAAGATGCCTGGGATTTAAATCGTTTTGTGGAGGGGAGGAGGGTGGAGGGGGGAGACGGAGGCTGGGGGCTGGGGGCAGCGCCGAGCGTTGCGCTGCATTCATTAGATACATTTGTATCTATTAAATAGGCGCTTTTCGGAAATCACGCACACAGAGGCGGTCAAACGGCCTCATGGCAATCAAGCCACAGCACACGTGTGGGTGTACATGTGTGTGTGTGTACATGTGTGTGTGTGTACATGTGTGTGTGTGTGTGTTTGAATAAATTCAAATTCATAAATTTCAACAAATTATTTTTGTTTTTATTTTTTGTTTTATTTTTTCGTGTATTTCCTTTGCTTCATGTAACTGGATAAGTGTGTCTGCCAGCAGGGACAATTCTGGGTATATCCAAGTATGAGCACACACACACACACACACACACACACACACATACATATATATATATATTTATATACATATTCATTTAAATATATATTTAAGCAATTGGCCAGCCGCGAAAATTGCAGCTGTTGCATATATGTAAATTTACGACTTGTAAAGCACAACAACAACAACAACAACAACAATTACAACAACAGCAACAACAACAACAACAACAATCATTACGAAATTCACTAGCAGCTCAAATTACAAGCCCCACAGACAGCAAAAGAATTTCGACGCGCGGAAAGTTGATGATGATGAGGGCAGTAGGTGAGGGGGAAGGGGAATGGGGGAATGGGGGAATGGGGGAACTGGGGAAATGGGGAAATAAGCTGCAGACATGTGTGTTCAAAGTTGTATGTGGCACGCACTTAAAACGCCATCATCGCTTCCGATCTCTCCGGACAGGTTTACCCCCAAAGTGTCATAGGTCAGTCAAAGCATAACTGACCCCAATGTTGCCCGCCTTTGTTAGACTCACGGCGGAGTCTCGAGTCTTGCGACGTGAATATGCAAATCGAGAATTAAGCTCTAGATTCATCCATTGCCAGCTACACCCCTCCCCCCTCTCTCCATGGGCGTACAGATCTCAGAGCGTCTGCCTCGAGAAATGAGATTCATTTTTTATCCCCTTTGTTTTTTTTAACCTGAATTGAAGATTATAGAAAATTCCAAGTATAAACCCCCCTTAGATTGAGTTTAGTTTAGTTAATTACTTAATTAACTATAAATTCATATTTGACTAGAGTGTCCTTGTTCCTCTGCCTCCCTCCTTCCACATGAATATAATGAGCGCAAGATTCCTAAATTGGAAAGGCCTTCGACGGGTTTTAAAGCTTTGAGCTTTGGAATGTCCATAATTAAAATATTAGCAAAGGTTCCTCCGAGGACTCCATTAGAGTCTACATTAATGATATTTCAAGGATTATATAAGCAAAATGCAAAATCCTTTATCCCCCAGAAATACCGATGAAATGTACGGAGTAAGAAACTGCAAGTTAATCAGGACATGAGTGTCACGTATAAGGAGTTAACCTGTGTCCCTTTGATTTCATATATGCATATATACATATACATATACATATACATATACATATACATATATATATATATATATACACATATATATCCATATATATTGATTAAGGACTAAGTAGTCATCCTCTGGCTAAGTAAGCCCTTCCTCAACTTCAGAGCCCGTCAAACTCGCATTCATCAGTCTAAAGCCACGAACAGCGAGTCGAATAATGTATATTAATATATCTATATATATGTATATGTATATGTGTATATATGTGTATATGTGTATATGTATATGTATATGTATATATCTGTATATATGTATATGTAAATTATGGTGTTCCATGGGCACAAAGTATTCAACAGGTTGTGAATTTGCGGAGACTCAAGGACGGAAATTCTATTGTCATGTCTAGTGGGTTGACAGGCTGGTAGAATTTAAATACCAAGATGTGAGTATTCAAAGAAATATTTAGTATTTTTTTAAAGAGTTTGGAGAGATTTTTTAAAGGCGATGCAGAGTCCAATCTTGGAAACGGGGAATAATTTAGGGCTGAGATTGAGATTCGTAGTTTGCTGAGTTGTGGCGGAAAGTGTGGAGGACTTTCTTAAATTCCACGAACTTGAAGGGATGTAAGCAGAATGAACTACTCAGGATACACGGGGAGCAAGGACTCGCTCTCAAGTTGCAGCCCTTTGATGGGATCATGCGAGAGGGAAGAAACCAGACAGCCGTCAACTGCCACAGATTTAATCAGGTTTCATGAAGTAGGGCGTTGGGGAGGGATAGGATGACACAGGGTGGGGGATGGGGGATGGGGAGGGGGAGGGAAAAGGAAAAGATGGAGGAGGAGTGGCAGCGCGGGACCACGAGGCACGCGTCATGAACTGCGCGCTTAGCAGGCGACGCGAAGTACAGAAAGAACAATGGCAGTTGATGAATTGATAAGATAGCTCTAATGATGATGATGATGATGATGATGATGATGAAGATGACAATGATAATGATGACAATGATAATGACGATGACGATGATGATGATGATGATGATGATGATGAAGAACAACCTTAAGCGAAACTAAAATAGAAATGAAATAGTTGCAAATAATAAGCAAAGCTGCGCTCAACCCTGTGGGGCTGGACCTCAGCCGCTTGGACACAGCGAAGTGACAACAATTGCCCAAAGCCCAACAACAACCAGAGTGACAACAACAACAGCAACAACTACTACAACAACAATAACTATAACTGTCGCGCGCTTATTTTCCAATTTAACTCAATAACGCGACGGACTTAATGCCATTTGGCGCTGGAAATTTGCGATTTACTCGAGCCGCAGTGCCACGCCTCCTGCACCAGCTCTTCAGCTACAGCCACAAGCTGTGTCTGTGTGTGTGTGTGTGTGTGTTTACATGTGTGTGTGCGGATGTGCGAGAGTGATTTATAGGCATAGGGAAATTACCCATTTGGTCAGCCCAGTTTCTAGGGCTAATCGGTTTGGGGTGGGGCACAGAGTGGAGGGGGTGCAGCGAGGGGTGTGCAGCGGAAGCATTGGCAGCTGAGGCAGCAAAGAGTTAGAAGAAGAATCTATGATCTGATCTTCCAACTGTTGCGCTCGTTGTTGGCCAAGAGACAACATTTTGCAGATTTTCACTTGACGCTCGACCAAAAGCCAAAGTTGTTGTTGTTGTTGTTGTTGTTGTTGCTTCGGTTGTTGCTTAAGTTGTTTCTGCAGTTGTTGCTGCTGTTGCTGTTGCTGTTGTTGTTGTCGTTGTCGGTACTGTTGTTGATGTCTTTCGAAGTGTCGCGCTTTTCGAAAAGTTTTCTCTTTTTCGCTGGTTTCTTCAAATGGCAGGGCGTCCGAAGAGCTGTGCGGGCTTGGGGCCAATCCATGGATCTAACTAAGCTTACGTTGTCTATGTCTGTCTTCTACCCCAACCCCCAACCCCCTCTTCCTCTACCTCTCACTGTCTCCTTTCTAGTCTCCCTGCTCTTGCTCCACACCTCACATTGCCCCACCGCACCAACGGCCCCCTGACTATTGCGGCATTTCTTTTCAGTTGCTAATTACTTCAAGTTGTTGTTGTTGTTGTTGTTCTTGTTGTTGTTGTTTCTGTTGCTCGGAATCTGGTTTTGTATGTCTGTTGCGATGTTGCGATGTTGCGATGCTGTTGTTGGTATTGGTATTGGTATTGTTATTGCTGCTTCTGTCAATAAACTGCAAGAGCGACTGCTCTCCTATTATTGTGCATAATACAATAAGACTCAGCAATCGCAGCTGCAGTCGCCGTCGCAGTCGCCGTCACAGTCACAGTCGCAGTTGCAGCCGCTGTCGCCGTCGCCGTCGCAGTCGAACACAGCTCTCTTTGGCACCCAGAAGAATAGATCAAATACCTCCGCAGCTCAAATGCAACGATAATGGAAATTAAATGGGAAATCGCGATGATGGCATAAATTCTATTAAATAAATAAATAAATTATGCTGGGGCCCTGGACGAAGACTAAGGCTGGGATTATATTTAGGATCTGCTTGACACACATACATTCAGGTGGCTCGATCTCTCCGAGTGGAATCACTTGACTTATCCTTTGATGCACTTCTCGACAAAAAAAAACAATACGAGATCTTCTTCAGTTTTTATAGAACGGCGATTTATTTATACAACAAAGTTGCTCGAGGAAGAACAAATGTTCCTTTATTTATTTATTTATTTATTTATTTTTTTTTGTTTTAATTTTCTTAATTTTTTTATTTTACTTTTCCTGTTGGCTTGTTAGAAATGTTGTAAATTGAATTCGTTTCGTTTGTGGCTTGTGGCTTGTTTTATGTTTTATGTTTTATGTTGCTTTTTATCTTGTCTTCCCGCAGTCGCTTCCTCGCCGCGTGTTCTATGCGCTCGCAGCGACTGTTCAAAATAAACTGAAAACCCAAAACTGAAAATTCTCCACGGTTGCCGTTAAAAATAGTTAAGAAGACGACGACGACGACGACGACGACGACGACGAAGGCGACAACAGCCCGACAACCCGAACGACGGCCGCACGAGAGCCCCCAACGAGCATATTTGTCGTTGTTGCTGTAGCTGTAGTTGTTGTTGTTGGTGTTGTTGTTGTTGTTGCAGCCATTACTGTTTTTGTAGTTGTTGCTGCTGCTGCTCGTCGTTGTATTGCATGCAGCTGCCATGCCATCACACATAAGGAGAGCGCTGCCTGTGTGGACAGCGACCAGTTGCAATCTCTCTCCGAGCGTCGTCCGGCACTCGCGACGCGTGGAGCGTGAAGCGTGGAGGGAGCTCCCGCATGCTTATGAATGAGATTTATGTTTAGATTTCAGTGTCACGTTTTGATCCACATTTCCAAATAAAACATTCCGAAAAGCCTATATAAAAAAAACAAAAACAAAAACAAAACAAAACAAAAACAACAATAAACAATATCCGAACACTTTCGGGCCCGAGATAGGGGAAAAGTTCCTCCGGCAGATCGCGTATACGACACGTGAACAATACGCACAAATTAATGGCGAGTTTTATTGCCAGAGATTCGGAAACTTTGTGATTATAATTAAAGTCCCAAGATTTGGACTAATTATATATAATCTTTCACTTAACGGCTCTGACGTAGGGGATCCACTTGGATTAGGGGTAATTCAAGATGGAATCCGGTATTTTCTAGTTTTCAAATTCTCAGCCCGAAAATCCCTTTATTTTTAGCTTACATTTTCTTTTTAATTTTTTTTATTTTTTATTAAAAATGAGGGAAAAAATTCAAAATTTAAGCGAACTTAAAACAATTTCAGAATCAAATCTGAAATTAAACCCAAACGAGTTAAACTCGTAATCAGGAAAAAAACTGCTGCATCATTTGATCATTCTTAAATTATACAAATTTATCTCGCCTATTGATAAATTGATAAATTGATAAAAATAGATACATTATTTACAGCTCATTGTATTACAGGTCCCCAGATAATTGCAGGCAGCTCGAGCATCGAGTCAGTAGGAAGTTTATTCATTTTGAGTCTCATTAAGTTCTCCCTTGGAAAATGCGAATCTACTTTTTATTCATTAACAACATTCGATTATTCATTTCAGTATTTGCATTTCTGTTATGTCCAAAAAGGATACTCAACCACAATCCCTACACTTCCTTACAATCAAAGTGGCGAATGCCCTACACCAAGTGAAGATCTTCGAGTTCTCGCAGATGATTTATTCACATATTTTTTGAATGCAACAATTTAAATCTTAGATTAAATATATCTGTAAGATATCCTGCATATCCTGTTAAGGGTGCAGCCTATTAAGGACCCATCTTCTATCAGGTGAAAGTCTAACCCCGACTTTCCTTTTGGCAAACGAGTCTCTTGTCTCTTCCAAGTCCAAATTGCAAATGTATTAGTTAATTATAATTTATATTTTGGACCGCAATAGTTTCCAGTGTCTCCTCTCCGCCGGCGACTCATCGGAGCCGGCAACATCCGCCTGTGATAACAGAAGAGCTGCCCGATGCCCGGGAGCGTCGAGAAACTCACCTTGAACCGAAGAGCTATTAATTAGTCGTTAAAAGACGACATAAGAGATTATGTGATAATCGATGGAGAGACGTAACGGATGCGCGTAACGTAAGACTCGCTTACGTTTCCGTTACGTAAAGTGCCGAGACAACATATGTAAATATCAAAAATATCTTTATTTATGCATAAAATGAGTAAAAATAAAAAGAAACATTGAAAAAAAAAGTTATAAAAGCGAAAGAAAAGAAACCAAATTTGGAGCTGGAGTGAAGTGGAGAGTGGAGAGCGGAGAGTGGAGAGAAAGACTTAAACAACGAAAACACAGACGCGCATGAGCAAAGACGCTAACGATCCCAATGGGTGCCATGTCGACAGCCGTTCCCGCGGCAGGGGTCTCATGGCTGCCGTGAGGGGGAAGGGGGGAGGGGGGAGGGAAGCGCGTTACGTTGCGGTGCATTCATTTGTCTTTGCGCAACTTTTCGCTCGACTTTTCAATCGACTCCAGCCAAAGCTTGAGCTCGGGCGACATCTCCGGCCGCTTGGCAGCTTCTGGGTACGTTTTGAGCAGCTCCATGACGTTGCACTTGGTTATGCATTGCTTGGACAGGGCTACGGCGCGCACAAAGCCATCGGCCAGAGTAATGAACTGCTGCTCCAGATAGATGGCTTTGTCGTCCCACCAGATGAGCTTCGTCTGTATCTTGTACGGATGGAAGATGGGAATGGTGCGGCGGTAGCGCACGCTGCTGGCACCCTGAACGGCGCCGCCGCCACGTTGACGCACCAGCGAGTAGAGGTTGGTCAGCGCATAGAAGTGGAAGCGCGCAAAGTCCAGCTCACGCAGATAACGGGCATTGTTCATGTGCCTGATGAAGATGTCCACATCCTGGGAAGTGCACAAGCCGTAGATGGTCGTCGTATCGGTAACCTTGCGCTTCCTCTGGAACAGTCGCCCGGCGAAGACGGTGAAGACGCAACGTATAAAGTAGTTAACATCCCAGATGATGTACAGTATGAGCAGTACCACTAGCCACGACATTTTGCTGAATTCACCTGCAGAGATTGGCAAAGAAAAGAAACTGTTTAGCAGCGAAAGTTTTTATTTCACCTGAGGAGACTTTGGATTCGGCTTTGTGCTGATTTATCGATCGACAGCAACGGGCAAGGTACACAGTGTCAATGATATGCTGTGAACCCGCCTACTCAGCGACTACTCGACTACATAATACAACTTAATGTAAACTGCATATCGATACTTATACCCCGGCCGCTACTTACTTGAGTGCAAACGAAGCAATGCGATAACTTTTCGAGCCGAGCGATGGCGATAGCAACGATGACAACGATGGCAGCGAAGAGGCCGACAAGTGGGAAGACGACCAACTAGCGGCAAGCGACCGAACGCGACTGATGGAAAAAAAAAGATACCAATATAAGTTAACCAAGTCGAAGACACTAACAACCGCAAGTGAACGAAAGTCGCAAAGTGCAGAGCACAAGAGAGCGTGCGAGTGCGAGAGCAAGCGTGAAAGAGAGAGAGAGAAAGAGAGAGAGAGAGAGAGGCAGAGCGCGAACTTTAAAGATAAGCTTTTTACTTGCATTCGCCGCTTTTCCACTCGTTCTTTCCGTGCTCTTCCGCCGCTCTTGCTCTTGCTCTTGCTCTTGCACTTGCACTTGCACTTGCACTTGCCCTTCATTGATTCTCAGATTAACGATTCTTTTCAAAAATGACGACCGGCAAATATTAAGTGCGGGTGTTTTTCGACTGAAAATAAATGGCTGGAAATTGACACCTGCGTTAATCGTCTTGCATTATGAAATATGGGTACAGAGATTGGCTAGGATGCACATGTCAGTAAACACTCCCAACGTAATCGTGTTTAATTTGCTTACAACATTTCACATATACCGATCCAAGCGCCGCGTAGACGTGGCTTATACAAAAATTCGCTGAAATCGCTTTCTCACAATGCGTTTGCTTTTGTGACCGGTTTGGGGGTCTATACATGCAAATCCGTATATTCGCGGTGCTCACATTGATGCAATTGGTCTAAGGTCACTCCGAAGCACAAATAGGCAAATAGATCCAAGGCCTGCGATTCTCATGAATTTCGTGTGTCCCATTTGTTTGCGCTTCCCTGTTTAATTGCTAGACGCAATTAGCTGAGCGCATCGCGGATTCCAAAAGGAAATCCTCCACGACATCCTCCAAGTCTTAGTTACATTTCCAATATATATATTGTATATCTATATCACTGCCTTCTCCAGCTGTGAAGAAGTCACGGCAGTTGCCGCGATCTCCGTAGACAGTTGAATCGAGACTTTCCACGATTTTTCGCACTTAACAAATGTCGATCCGGAATGGGAATCATGTTTCTATATTTACAGTAGCCAAGAATACGATATCTGAGAACTAACTATTTCCTGGCGGTATAAACAAAGTTGCAACTGGGGCTCAAGAATTCCACGTAATTCTTTTTTTTTTTTTTCTATCGACGAGCTGTAAACAAATGTGAATTTAATGGAAAAGGGATTCCCAGTTCTTAGAATTGTCCAACACTGGCAATGTGTGAGCAAGTCCCAGAGGGGGATTCCAAGAAGAGTGGAAGTCCCCAGCCATTCCCGAACCCAAGACAAAGATTCACAAAGACACAGGGCTCACAGTTGGTACATCTGAGTACCTGGTGTATTTCACTAACTAGGACATAGATCACGTCAATAGGGGTAATTGGAGCAGACAGTGGTGTCTCCATGGGTACTACAGGTAAATTACATACAGAGATTGGGCTAGGTGCACTTAAGGCTAGGCCATTAGATTAAGACGTCTTACAGCTAAAGTTAAAGCACTTGACACATGAGGAAGCTGGCAACATTTGCGCAGTCCACCATTTCACGTTCCACCGTTCCACCATCCACCGTTCCACCGTCCAGCGTGAAGCGTCCACCGTCCACCATTCCACCGTCCCAGTGGCGCTCACTTCCGGCACACATACACACACACACACACGCACACACACACACACACACTAATAACAAATATCAAAAACGGAAATAAATTCGGAATGAAATTCAGAACTCAAAATTTTGAGAGCAGACCCAAAGTCCGCTGGAAAACACTTGATCCTGGCTCAGAATATCTGCCGGTGGTTCGTCGGGTGGTCGGTCAGCAGCCGCTCCGTAGATTCTTGCTGGACATCTCATTGTACTCGATCCACTTGACCAGCTCCGGTGGCAGCGGCGGCTTCATCTTCCCACAGCTCATCTGCAACGTGGTCATTGTTCCTGCGGCGGCTGATGT
Source organism: Zaprionus lineosus (assembly GCA_035044505.1). Lineage (NCBI taxonomy): Eukaryota > Metazoa > Arthropoda > Insecta > Diptera > Drosophilidae > Zaprionus > Zaprionus lineosus. The sequence goes on from JAWNNX010000185.1 coordinate 17,735, forward strand.
TGTTGTTGTTGTTGTTGTTGCAGCAGTGGCAGCTGTGGCAGCGACTGCTGCATGTCCGTTCTCAGCCAGGGACGTGTCCAGCACCGTGGCCGGCACTGGATTACCAGTGGCTATGCTCACGGGCTGGAGACTGGCCGTAGAGCTGAGCGTGTGCCGTGACGCCGCCAGCGGCGACGTTGTGGTCCTTGGCAGCAGCTCCGCCATCACAGTGTCCATGGGCACATCCATGACTCGCTGGCGACAAATGGCGATGCAGTGAACGAACTTGTCCGATGGCCGGACGAAGCGATGCTCCATGAACAGTGACTGGTCGTCCCAGTAGATGATCTGCAAGCAAAGGATCAGGACACTTGCAAGGCGCAGCACAAACCTTACTCCATGCTCTTTACCCACCCGCGAGACAATCTTGAAGCGATGGAAGGGTCGTATCAGGCGACGGTAGCGTATGGTAGCGGCTCCTTGGAACACGGATCCGCCCAGCCTGGTGATGGTGCGATACAGATTGGTGCGCTCATAGAAGTCGACGCGGGCGAAGTCCAGCTCCCGGAAGTACCGTGCGTTGTTCATGTGATACAGCAGCGTGTCCACGTCGGTGCTGAGGCAAACACCTGTCAAGAGCAAATAACGGTTCAATAACAGTTTTGGGGTGGGTGCGTTGGGCGGAGGGGGAGGGGGAGGGGGAGGTAGGTAGGTGGAAGGTTGAAGGTGGAAGCCGCAGAGCCGCCTATGCAAAGCAAACGAAATGCCGCACTTTACGTAAGATTGGGTCCACTTACCGTTGACTGTGGTGGACTCCAGGATGTGGCAGCGTCGCTTCCAAAAGCGCGCCAGGAGCACGCAAATGCACATGCGCAGGAAGTAGTGAAGCTCCAGCAGCCCATAGAGCACAACAACAGCGAACAGGCAGCTGAGCGTCGCATAGCACAGCTGATCCATGATGAAGCCGCAGGACTACGGCGTCGGAAGGAACGGCGAATCGTTAGCTAAGCCTCCAACTAATTGGAATAGTGGCTGGGGCAGGGCGCAGCACGGAAGAGGAGGAGGAAGCCAGTCAACCGCCGTTTAATTTGATGCGTTTTTGGTGGTGGATGGTAGCCGCCAGCTAGTGACTAGTGACTAGTGACTAGTGTAGTAGTGGCTAGTGACTAGTGACTAGTGACTAGTGAGTAGTGACTGGTAAATAGTGACTAGTCACTGGTTGCTGTTCACTTATCACTGGTTGTTTGTTTGGTCGTTGGTCACTAGTGACTGAGGAATGGTGGGTTTGGGTTTTGGTTTTGGTTGACTGCTATTTGGTGGGTTGATGTCCTGGCTACAGGCTGATGCTGACTCTATTGGAAATTAGGTCATGTTGCTGACGTCTCCCGCGACGCCGCATCAGGTGATTGAAGCAATCATACAGACTTATACACAATACACACACGTACGCACACACACACACACTCACTCACTTCCACCCACTCGCACTCAATTAAGGATAACGGTTTCGATAGTAAACTCACTTTCCGATTTACAGTTACTTTGTTCACCCTTAAACCAAAAAAAAATTAGAAACAAATTCGAGTAACGGGAAAAGCAAAAACAACTGCGACGATTTTATAACAACGCGCCAACCGCAGCGACAACAGCGCACTGAAACTTTTGGCCAAATGCTGTTGCCTGGCGCCGGAGCCAGACCAGACCAAGTCGTCGTCGTCGTCGCCGTCGTCGCCGTCGTCGTCGCCGTTGTCGTCGCCGTTGTCGTTGTCGTCGTCGTTGTCGGTGCTGTCGTCGCCGTCGCCGTCGTCAACGATGCTTTTACCGTCACTGTTTTGGTCGTCGACGTCGTCGTCGCTGATAGCGACTTCTGCGCGCTGAACAGCGCCGAAATTGCGCTGTTTCTCTTTTGGCTAAAATCCTCGAAAGCTTTTAGCACAATCTCGTACACACACACACACACACACACACACACACACACACACAGACTCACATGCAAGTACACGCAAGAACTAAGAAAGTAAAAGCTTCCGTCGGACTTTATTTAAGGGTTGAACCTGTTGCCGCCCGCCCAAAAGCTCTGTCTCTGCCCCAAGCTTCAGCTTCCGCCGCTTTGGGCCAGCTAATTACATCAGCCTAGACGATATTCTCAGCTCTGCTTCGGCTCGCCTTCCGTACTTCCCACTTCCAGAGGTCCAAGCTGTGGACACTGCCTGCATTCGAATCACCAAAACAAAAAAGCCAAACAAATACCCGACGCAAACAAATTCAAAGTTCTAGTCCGGACTGGGCTTTGGGCCGGAGTCGAATACCCTGGATATACATGAGTATGTGAATGGGATGGTCGGAACTTGGGGTTAGGATGTCATCTGGCACTCAGCTTGCTTCCTCCTTCTCTCAATGCTCAATCCTTCAGCTTGAGAGTTGAATCAGAAGATGGGGATTCACTCGCTTGCCGCAAGGACCGCTGTATGGGCCTTGGCTATCGAGGCTATCGGGAGAGTCATGGGATATGCACGAGGTGACTGCATGGAGGTATATGCCTGGTGATCTGAGAAGGTGACTAAGTTGGCAACGGAAACCTAACAACTTTCAGACAATGGCCTGGGCAGGGGAAGATCGCACCCGGAAGAGAGGATTCCAATTAATGGCTCTCCCGGGTGTGTGTGTGTGTGTGTGTGTGTGTGGGTGGGGGGAGTGTAACGATTCGAATCCGACTTCCATTACAGCCACTCCAGTCAATAGTTCCGAATTATGTGAATAAAAATCCAATTAGTGGACTAGCGAGCCACACGCTGTGCACACACGGGAAGTTTACCAACACATTCCAATAGATCACGGGAGGATCGGGAGACGAGAGAACAGAGACCGGAGACCGGAGACCGGAGGAGGGAGTGGGCAAAACTTGTATACTACATTTTATTTGTACACTCAACTGGTTGCAGTTATTGATTTATTTGTTTTGGCTAAAACAGATTGAAAGGTTCGAAACTCAAGACTTATTGCTCGACACTCTGTCACAGTATAGATGCACGCTGTGTGTGTGTTTACACGATGAACGATCACACCGCATCGCATGCTCCAGCATCCCTCCTCTTGCCGAGCTGTCCAGTCCCAGTCGGGAGTTGCGTTTCCCACGCATCTCCAGCCCCGAGCAACATAATCATCATCGCATCGCAGATTCGAAATATTCGAAAAATGTTCATCGTGTAAACGAACGCACGGCCACTCAAGTGCTGTGTAAAACTGTGTGTGTTTAAGAATGTTTTATTTTCCCCACAGAATTCCAAATATTTGTAACTCTGAGTGAACATTAAACACACCTCAGGCAATTCTGTTTATTTTTTAATAATTCTTTTAATAATTTCTTAATTCCTTTGACTCTCCATACAAGTTTACATAATTGTGGCTTTTGTTGCGAGCGATTGTATTTTTTATTGCATTCATGTTATCCTCGAATCTGATTAATCGTATTTACAAACTTTGAACAGGCGACAAAATGACAAAATTACAAAAACAAAATCACATACAGTTAAGCTTAGGTTCTATACTCTGGGGGGAGGGGATCTCCTCTCTCTTCTCCTATCCGATTATTTTCATGTCTTGGATCAATTATTTTTTTTTATTTAATTTTCTTATTTTGTTATATTTTTTCTTTCTTTTTTTTTTCTGTTTTGATCTGTGTGGGGGTGGGGGTGAGGGAGGTGTTTCGGGCTAGAGGGTAGGGGGTGGTTATCTGTAGTTACCGAATATGTATAAGCGTATGCAAGTTATTGGTTTCTATATAGATACAAATTAGGCTCTATATTAGATAATTATGGTATATATATATATATAATCGTATGTATAGTTAGTTTGCTTCTCTATATATTCATATATACTTATATAAACAGATATACAAGTACACATAAATAAATCTACACGTGTTCATGGGGTATGTACAGGGGCTTTACGCTTTGCTATAGGATCTCTGGGGGTTCCTCTAGAGGATAAGCTATATATCGTATACCTAAACAGAAAATAGATAGTAGAAAATAGATAATAGATAATAGGTAATAGGTAATAGGTAATAGATAATAGATAGTAGATAATAGAAGTGTAAAGTAAAAACAAAGAGAAAATCTAATTTCGAAAACAAACTTCTAAATTTACAAAAGTTACTGAAATTTTCTAGCAGTTCAGCTGTCCGGTTGTCCATAGACTGAGGTTAGAGGTAAATATTGTACAAATATATAGAATTTTATAAAGAAAAAATCCCGGATCGGCGACGTCGCCATAACATCGACTCCGCCCCGCTCTACTCTACTCTACGCGTTCTCTTGCTCGGGTTCTCCTTCTACTCCTGGGTATGGCTCTCGTCTCCACTATTTGCTTCCATATTTCCTTACTCTAACTTCCATCCGTTCTCCGCTCCTCTGGATTCCATGGTCCATATTAATTATAAGGCATACAAAACACGTATTTCATCTTTTCACTTAAATTTAAAAACAATCGATCTCAATCTCCTTCCTTCCTTCCCTCACTCTCTCTCTCTCTCCCTCTCCCACTATCTCTATCTCCATCTCTCTCATTCTCATACTCATTCTTATTCTCATTCTCACACTCCCTGTTCCTCGCGTACTCCCGCGTTTTCTCAGTTACAATCTCAATCACAAGTCCACCTGACGCTATTCCTATTTGCATCATCACCTCATCCTTGACTTCACCCACATCCACTCAAATTTTCCAAATTCCGACGAATCCCTCAGTTTGTTAAATTTCACATAGTTTGTGATTGCGGAGCAGCAGCAACAGTAGCAGCAGCAGCAGCAGCAGCAGCGGCAGCAGCAACAGTGGTAGCGGCAGCAGTAGCAGCATCATCGGCATCAATAGCATCATCATCAGCAGTAGAATTTAAATTAAAATATCATTCCGTTGTCCATCGTTATCGTAAGATCTCTTTTGGAGTTCCGTCCGACCACATCCCTCACTTCAGTTCGCTTCTCATCACTCACAATCAATACTCATCCTCGGGCCTCCCACCATCACTCAACCGCTTCCTTCGCAGAGCGCCTCAAAGTCACAGCGTTCGATGCTATCCTCGTATATGCGACGCAGCGTGGACAGCGGACATAGATCGTCATCCTCCGGGCAACCGGGCAGGTGCACCACGCGCTCTTGGTGCATCGCAAGTACATGCGGTTTGTCTCCATCACAGCTGCAAACCAGAAGTGATTCAGTTAGTCAAATGTGGAAGCTGGACATCATCTTGGAGGTCGTCCGATGGTGGTACTCACTCATAGCGCACAAAGGCCAAGTTGGTTGCGAAAGCATCGATTTCACTCGTTCGCCAGAGACGTTCGTTGCCAAAATCCTTGTGTGTCAGTGGCCGGTCATCCTTTGCCAGTCCCAGATGAGCCAGCATCTTGAGGAGCGTGCCCGAGTGGGTGAAATAGAATGTGGCATTGGCGCGGGGCTTTGGGTTACTGAAAAACAAAAGGCAGGATATTAAGGACCACATTTGAATATGAGAATCGCTCAGGGCCACTCACCCGATGGCTGCAAACATGTCGGCCACTGCCGGGCAGGCAATTTGATGGGTTAATTTATAGCCGTAGCCATCGTTCCAGTAATACTCCAGATCTTCGGAAAACTCCAAAGCGCTCAACGCATCCAAATTTAAAAATCGACACCAGACGGAAGGCGGCTTATGGCGCTGCCAGGCCGTTTCAAAAGCACACACCGTATACATGAGGTGGACATCCTGGGCCGTTAGGTCCAGTAGCTGTGTGCTGGTCCGCACATGTTCCACTGCTGACTGCATAGCTGGCTCCGCATAAAAGCTACGTGCATTAAACATTGTTTCAGGATTCTTATCGACGTCCGTTTTCCAGCGACTGCAAAGTTTATAAAACTGCAACGAATCCAAATGGAGGCGAACATGTGAGTATTAAGGTTGTTACAGGAGGATGTGGATGACCAATAACTAATCTGAGCCCTGACCACTTTCTTCTAATCCCAACTACTTGCTAGGCGTTTACCTGGTGTGGAACTGTAGACGGCTACAGTGTTGTCCACGAAGCCCACTGCCAGCTGGATCTTGTGACTATGAAAGGAGAGGCATGTGGGATGACCAATTTTGGAGCCCATGAAGCCCTCGTTGCCGCGCAGCGTGCACGTTGTCCGTCCACTCATCGAGTATATGTTGATCTTGGATGCATTGCCGCAGGCAACGGCATCCGCCACCGGATGACTGGTTATGGCCGTCACATCATTACCCGCGTCCCACGAAAGTCGAGCCAGGGATGCGCGCAAGTCGTAAACACATATCTTCCCCTCGGCGCAACCAATGAGCAGGGACTGATCACTGAGCCTCAAGCTAGCATGGATTATGGGCGACGGATGATTCCTTAACATTGAGATGCAGGCTATTTGCGGGGGCAAACGCTTGTCAAACATTTGCACGCTGCCATCCGAGCAGCCGGCGACGATCAGGTCACTCCGCTCATTTGCAACAAAGGGTGACAGGACGCGAACCGTTGCTTCGCTACGTCCCAACGGAAAATCACATAGGCTCAGCTCCCGCACCACGTCCCAGATGCGGAAGTAGCGACGCGCACCACCGCCGACAACCAAGTGCTGACTGTATTGCTGCCAGGCCGTAACGATTCCGGGAATCATTCCGTGCGTGCTGCCGCCGCTGCCCAGGCTATTTGATCCGCCGCCGACCGACGTAGCGGCTGCCACCGCTGCTGCTGTGGAACTGTTGAGATTGGCAGGGCCACTGCCGCTGCCAATCGTCTTGTGCTGCAGTGGATCCGATTTGCCCAAGCGCTGCAGGAAGGAAGTGTTCATGCTGACGCTGTTGCTGCTATTGTAGACGGCGCGGGGCAGTGCCTCCCAGGCGCTTATCAAGCGTTTGGCATGCGATTCTCCGGCAGCTGTGCTTGTCGAGGATGCTGACTCGTGTGCGCCCGCAGGTGATTGCCAGACACGAATGACGCCATCGTCGTGTGCGACCAACAGCAAGCCCACATCCTGTGCGTTAAGCAGCTCGAAGCTACTCACCCGGGAGTGCAGGCCAGTCGGCTCCCAGCGATAGGTTGTCTTACCCGGTCGTCCACCGCCCTGTGCCTTCCACGTCTCCGAAGCTGCCTCCGGGGCATAGTTCACCACCGAGTTTCGTACAAAGTCATAGACTAGAACCTTCTCCTTATAGGCGACCGCAATTTGCTGCTCATATGGCAGCAGCTTCACCAGCGACGGCGTGAAGTGAGTCTTCCGCACCCAACTGAATTCACCAAGTGCGGTGAGGAGGTGACGCTGCTGCTTGATGCCCTGCTCCCGGATGATTTTGTTGCGGTGGTAGCGATAGGCACGGGTGCGCAGCACCGTGGAGTTGAGATCGATGGGCCAGTGTTGTTGGCCCTCCTCCTTCCTCGTGCTGCCCTCGGCGCTTTTGTAGCGTTGCTTGCCCGGACGCTGGAAGTACGAGATGGACCATGGTATGAAGTGGGTTTCGACAATTGGCCTGTAGGTGTGCGGCTTGCTATTCCCGGGATCCGTGTAGTGATTGTTTTCGCTCCCACTGCTGCGAGCCGAGTTGCTGCCATCAGCCGGCGCGCCTCCAGACCCCAGACCGCCGGGCAGTGTTGTGGATGAGCCGACAGCTGTGCCGTCAGTTTCATCATTCATTGAGCTGGTGCGTTGCTTCCGCATTAAAATATGCTGAGGATCTCCACTGGTTATGCCCGAGAGGCGCAGCTTTTGCGCCCAGTGACTGCTGCCACCTACAACGGCCGGTCCTCCTGTACCCGCGGCACCCACGGGTGGCGACTCCCCGCTGCCACCCAAATAATTGCAACGCGTATTTGGACTTGGCGGCAGGCTCACGCTCAAGCTGCTATTGTTCAGCTTCTCCTGATCCCGGCTAGCAGAGCCACCTGTCCCGCAGCCACTGGTTGCCGTTGTGTTGGTTGCTTCCTTTGCTGTGATCATGCACAGACCCGCGTCTCGAACATGTGCAATGATCTTTTGCGCCGTAGACGCCACCTGAGGAAACGGATCCTGCCCGAGATTGCATATGCCGTGCCAGAGCTTTGTGAATATAGACTGAAAGGGTATGGCGTTTGTTGTGGTGCTGGCGTTGCTGCCACCCGTCGTGGCGCTGGAGCTGCTCATGTTCGATATGGAACTGGAACTAACGCCGCGTCGTATCGTCACACCATGTGCATAGCGCTCAAAGCTATGCGTCGACTGAGGAGCATTGGGCATGCCATGGGTAATGCTAGCGCTGCGCTCTCCCCCGCAAAGCACCTGGTTGGAAGTATTGCTGTTAAGCTGCTCCGCCATGTAGACGGTGACGAATTGCGACTCAAAGAGGAGCACCATCCATTGTAACGCAGCGGCCAGTTCCAGCCGCACGAGCGGCGACATGTCCTCACCCACTGTGCTCAGCAATGTCATGGCGATGATCCGATCGATGTTGTTCGCTTGCTCCTCACTTCGATCCGTCACTGAACTGATGAATGTTCCCAGGGCGAAGACGGCCGCCGCCCGAACCTCAGGTATGTCGTCGTGCAGCAGCACGTAGAGCTTCTCGTGGGCCAAGTCCCGGGCGCCTGACCAGCGTGCCTTCTCAAAGTTCTGCCAAAGCATACCCAGGCATATGGCCAGCCACTGGCGGAGCAACCAACTACTGTCGTTCAGCTGCTCCAGACATATGGATAGCAACGGTCCTTGCAGTGCGCTCGTCTGCCCAAGAAGGAAATTGTGCACTATCGAGGCCAGGACGAAGGCAGATAAGGTGCGGTGTTGCTTGCTGACACTGTTGTCCTGTAGCACGGTGAGGAAGTACTTATAATCCTTGACCAAGTCCACTTGGCAGCTGGGATCAACGGCTAGGATCTTTGCCCAAATGAACACGAGCACCGGACGCAGTTCACGCGTAGAGCTCTGAAGGAGTTTCAGCACATAAGGAAATATGCCCACGCCTAGGGCGAGACTGACTGCCCAGGGGCCAAGGTCCAGGAAGCGTGCCAGCAACTCCAAGGCCCGCAACCGATGAACCTGCGATAGAAGCACCTGCAGCACGATTGGCAACTGCTCGGGTGGAGCACGGGACTCGGACTCGCTGTCCAGCCACACCTGGAAGGCTGTCAGCTGGTGCTCAAAGAACGACAGCTGACGATAAGCCGCTTGATGTTCCAATATGTCCGGGAGCTGTTGCAGTGCCAAATCAACAACCAAGTCCCAGGCCTTCCACATCGGATGCCTATGACATGGAGGCAGAGCCGGCAGCGAAACGGGCGTACAGTCATGACTCCGCAGGATTCGTTCCGCTAGCAGAAAGTTGCGAAATAAACTGGCCACGAGCAGATCCTGTCGAAATAGACGCTGGAAGAGCTCACGTGGCAACGTATTCCAAGCAATGGTGTCAGTTATGGCCGTAAATATCCAATTGAGTTCACCCATCATCGTCCGCCGATCGTTCACCTTGCCAGGAATCTTGTCTATCAGATCGCTCTGTATGCGCGGTACCATGCCGAGCTTCTCCTGCATGGCATACCACTTCAAGGCAATGTTAATGGGCGTGGTCAGGCAGCTGGTGAACAAATCCGCAGGGAGCTGTGCATTCATTGGTAGAATCTCATTTGCCGCACAGGCCGCGAGGTGTATGCAGTTTTTATAGCTGACCAGCTGACCCGTGGGCTGTGCACCGGCCGCCTGTGCTGCCAAAGCCTTCGCCAGTTCGTGCTCGTGCTGCTCGGCAAAAGGCCGAAAGGAGTTGATGATGATGCCCGCATTGGAACAATCGTAGACGTATATGGAGGGAGCTGCCATCCAGTTGATTAGCTCAAAGATGCTCAGTGGTATGTACTGTGTGAAGGTGTCGTTGAACACCCAAATCTCTCCATTCGCCGTTGGCTTTGGTACCCCATGGCCATTATAGTGAAAGAGGATGCGCTCGCCTTTGGCATTGCGTCGGAGTGATGTGCAGAGCTTCTTAACATCGTCCACTGTCGGATCATGGCACTTCTTATACCGTGCCCGCGGCTGCCAGCGTTCATATTGCATTTGCAGATTGCTTCCGATTAGTTCCATGGCTTTTGGCGCGGATACTGAGCTCGGATCGATCCAGCATTCGAGTCGTGAGCACGGCTGAATTTTGACCACATCTGGAGGATCAACGCCAATGTTGAGACAGAGTACAAGTGCCACGCTTGCCGTTTTCATGCGCTCACGTATTCTCCAGGAATGACGCTTATAAATCAATGGCTCAATTGTCTCCAGGTGCCGCTTGGCCGAGAAGCTGAGTGGAAACTCATCATCTTTTATAAATTTAGAGGGAGATAGATAAATATTTGGTTTATTCAGGCATTTATAGATATAATCTGATTGATTCCATAACTCCTCGCCCACCGAAGGGGCCGCAATGAGACTGAAATATTCCGGGTACGCCAGGGGTCCCGACTCACAGTCACTGCTGCTGCCGTACGACTCCGATTTGCTGTGATTAATTGTGGTCTGGGCGGGATTGGTGCCATACGATTCGGATTTTAGCATATTAATGGCGACAAGGCCGACGTTGGCGTTGGAATAGGAAGTAGCGTCGGCGGCGTTGTCGGCATTGGCCGCAGCTCCGGAGTTGGCGGTAGCAGTGGCGTTGGCGGTGGCGTTGGCAGCGGCGGCGTCGGCGTCGGCGTCATTTCTTTCGTTTTTCAAAAGGCTTGCGCTCGTTGCTGTACTGCCACTGGCCTTTCTACTGTTGTTGGTGCTACTGTCGATGGCAACTGCCTCAATACCCGCATTGTAGTGCGACTCCAGCATCTTATTTGGCTTTCCTGTATTATGGTATCAATTTTCGTTATTCTCCTTGCGTTTGTGTGTATATTTACAATTTGTTGTTAGTTATGCGTCGTCACAATACAAATTTCAACTGCAGCACATTGACGTGCACCTTTGCATTTCTAATGCGCAACGGCAACAACAACAATAACAACGACGACGACAACTACGACGATGGCTGCTGCACATAACCAAACAATTTTGCACTCCCCCTTTCCATAACGACGACAAATTCAATTTCGACGATTTCTAAACATATCTTTTAATGTTTTTCATATTGCAATGGTGTCCGTTTTTATGTTTTTGAGTGCACAAATCACACGGTCAAAAAAAAAGTAAACAAATGCTCTAATTTAATTTCTTTGACAATTTGTTAAAAACGCACGCGCTGCGATATAAATGCGTATTTGTACATGCTCTTTCTTTTGCCTTGTTTATTTTATTCGTCTTTGTCTTTTTTCTTCCTTTCCTCCGCTCTTTCGATCTGCCGTCGTTGCCACATCGCTGCAAAAACCCTCGAGAAAGCCGCGTATTTTAAAATACAAATACAAACGCGACTTCCCATCAATTTGATTTGTTCAAATATGTATGACATTTCGTTGGCAGTGGTTAATGCACTTTATTTAGAACTATATTATCTAACTCTATATATATATATATATGTATACATGTAAATATATATCTATGTATGTATGCATGCATATGCATACATATATGTATGTATGTATATAAATTTATATATGCATATACATATATTTATATATATGTATAGATATATGTATAAGATATATATATATATATATATATATATATATATATATATATATATATATATATATGATGTACTTACTCTTAGCACGGGATCACGGTGCATAGGCTGTGGATAGATGACAGCATGTATGCGATGGCGTCCGAATAATCCAGTGGCAAAGCTTTGAGCACTTTTAAATGTACGTTGAGTGGCCGTGTACTTCATGTAATACCATTCTGGATTGTACAGATCAGGCATTAAACTGGGAAAGCGTAACTGCATACGCTCGGCAAGCTCAATGAGTTCATCTTCTCCTTCAGCAACCAGCAGCTTTTCATCATCAGCTTCAATATGTTGCCAGCTCCAACGACGGAGCTGTTCTACCTCATCTGGACAAAGTTTGGACTTGGATTGTTTCAATAAGCGAAACTGCAATTCGGTCAGACGACTTTTCGCGTGCAATATAACTGATTTACTGGGATTCCGGGTACCATGACGTATAATCGCCCAAATTCTCGTCGGGTGGCAACCTTACCGGACAAAACAATAACGAACAAGCGTGTGTAAGAAACTCAGAAAAACAGCTGTGCAGTATTTGAAAGACAAACAGTATGGACAACTTTAAAAATGGCATACCATTATAATTTGGCGTCGAGTCATTATAATTAGCTATAGCGCGATATGGTGTTTTCGTAGATAGACGTCGTTCGATTTCATTTCGTGGTAGACTGTTGCAGGCAACAGTATCAGCTGTTGTCAGTTGTGAATGTTGTTTTAGTGGCAATATCAAAAGAAGCGGTATTAAATAAACTGATAAATATAGCATTTTTCCGATTGAAAAAACTTGTCGGATAGTAGAATAGGAAAATAAGTACTAGGTACAACTAAAAACATTAAAAAAAATATAAAACACGAATTTTAACGTAATCGAGAAAACAACACGGTTCAATCAGCGGGACAAATACAAATGAAGATGATGTGAAAGAGAAGCTACAATTAAATATGTTCGCATACGGAAAATATGCCAATATGGCGTTGCCAGACTAATTTTTTCGACACTCTAGCCAATTTACTCGCTTATTCGATGCCTTGCTTATATGCGTATCGATACAGTATTTGTTTGGCGGCAAGCAAAGCTTTATTAAAACCAATGGTTAATTTGGAAATTACAATCAACCAGACTTTCGCAACATGGGTAAATACATATTTTCTTGTAACGTTCAACATTTTTAAATATGTTTTTATTTTCTGTAGCCCCAGTAGCTGGTACACTTGAGTCTGCAAAGTCGCCTAAAAAGGCGACTAGACGCTCCGAACGTTATCAAAACAAATTAAACGAGTTGCTTCTGAAAACAATGAAAGATAACTCACTCGTATCCCCGGCAAAATACAAAAGACAAAAAATAAAATCTAAAGGCGACAATGCATTGAAGTCCAATACTCCACTACGCACTATTAGTAATAAATCGCAAATATTAGCAAAGGATTCCCCTACACCTAGACTTAAATCCACTCATAAGGCCAAAACCAATAAATTAAAACAAGAAATCAAAATTTATGAAGCGGATTCCAACCCAGAAGAAGTGGTGCATAACTTAGCAGCTTCTACACTCGCATCTGCAAAAACGCCTATAAAAACGAGAAGACGCTCCGAACGTTTTCAAAACAAAATAAATGGATTATCTGAGAATGCAGTTAAAGATGAGTTAATAAATTCCCCGGCTGAATATAAAATACACACAAAACGGAGAAGAAAATCTGAAAGTCAGAATGCATTAAAGTCCAGTACTCCAATAAACACTACAAGTAACAATTCGCAAATAGCCCAGGAATCCCCTAGACCAAAAGCCAAAACAAAAAAATTAAAACAAGAAATCGAAGTGAATGAAACGAAGCCCAAACCAGGACGAGTGGAGCATAATTTGACAGCTTCTACACTCGCGTCCCCAAAATCGCCTATAAAATCAAGAAGACACTCCGAACGGAATCAAAAGAAAGTAAACGGATTAATTGAAAAATCAGTTAAGGAAGATTTAGTTAAATCCACGCAAGAAATCAAAGTAAACATAAAACAGAAAATAAAATCTGAAAAGGACAAAATATTAGAGTCCAGTACTCCAAAACTCACCACTAGTATAGAATTACAGAAACCAAAGAAAGCACCCAAACTTAAGATTAGACGCTTCAATGCAACTAAGACAAAAAAATTAAACCAGAGCGATGAATTTTTGGATATTTTTTCAGACTCCGGGCATGTCGAACTGAATTCAATAGACTCCAGCACTAACTTAACCGAAAATATCACTTTAAGCCCACCAAGTGACACCATCAGGAAGAGCGCTCCAACTCTACTAAGAGACTCCATCAGGAACAACAACTACCTAAACATAGTTCAGGAAGGGGATGATGTGGAAGCAAATCAGCGCAGGCGCGAACTTCTTGAGAACCTTTGTACGGTACTTGATGATACGTCCAAGGAAGAGTCGAGAGCAGGCTATACATACAATGAGCTTCAGGAGTTCCTCAAACAATCAACTGTTAATGATATATTCATTGGTCTCCCAGACAGCAGAAGCACCACTCAGGTAGACATACATTTTGACCATTCTGTTGGCAGTCAAGTTCCAACTTATATTTTACTTACAGGTATTACAGTGGATTGTCCGCACTGTATACGCACTCGATGCTGTGCAGGCGGCTCAACTGATTGACCTCTTCCATCTGGCAATTGTGATGCAGACTTACCAGGAGCATGAGAGCCATTGCATGGGCGTGCGTATAGAACTGTTGGATGCCGTTAGTGAGCTTGCGGATGGGCTGCACCCGGAGCATATAGAGTTCATCGGTGCAGCCTTGTGCAACAGATTCATCAGCGGCAGCGGCAAGGAACGAATGGAGCGAGTTATTAGCATGCAAAAGTCACTGACGGCTCTGATTAACAACGGCAACATAACTCGTCGAATCGCCATGACTGTTCTACTGTATACCCTTGAAACGATCTCTGGAGTATCCATACCCAAGGGGGTGACCGATATAGTGAGATATTGATATATATATATATTATTATTTTCGTTTCTAACGTTTGTTCGTCTCTTTGCAGTCAACGAAGGCATTTGAGATGACTAAACTGATTGACTGGATGCAACTTGTGGCTTCGGGCCGACTGGAAGACATGTTTTTGCTGGTGCGCAGCTTTTCCCTTATTATAAACACGGAACAGAATCGTGAAGTTCATCTTCAATGGCATCAAAATCTGGGCAGTCGAATCCACAAATATTTTATGAACGTATTACGTACAGTGCGGATGTCATCCAACTACAATTTTTTTGCCATGACTGTAAGTCCCCTCTATTGCTCGTTTTTGGCTCGTATCACATTTTATTTATATATTCGCAGGTGGAACGGTTCTTAGCCTTTTGTGTTGTGCGCGGTGCTACACCACGGTAAGATTTACTTTAAACATTATTTACAATCTGTATTCGAAACCTGGGGCTTTTAGAAATTCACCTCACTGCAGAGCTCAGATTCTCATACTTAATCCTATACTATTTCAAATATGCCTTAAATGAGCTGCAGTTTTTATTAAAAATAATCTGCCTCGTATCCATTTTGAAATCCTCCAAAGAAACTTACTTTAATGATGGTAATATGTTTTCCTTTGCAGTGTCCAATTCTCAGATGTGTTCGACTCCGGTCTCCATAGTCCATAGTGAATGTTATTTAAATGTATTTTGTTCTCCTAGTTTTAAACTATATTTATAAGTTAATATGCAAGATTGAGGAGCTTACTTGATGTCAACAGGTGTGCGTTTGCCTAGTCGAAAGCTTTTGGGTTCTAAAAAGCTCTCGCCAGGCAGCTGCTCTTTAAATGGGGGCGCGGTTAGTAGTTATTGGCGTTGACTTAACGCCTGGCATTTTATCTGATTAACTTGGCTTTTTTTTCATACACAAAATATGGTTAGTCGCTCATAGAGCAACCAAAGAGACAGAGCCAAAAGAACCAAATACCTAAATTCGGTCACAAAAAAATAACAAAACAATAAAAACATTAGGATAAAAAAAAAACTTGAAATAACATTTTGTGAAATTGCGTTTAAATGATTTCCTTTGAAGGTACTGTTTTGTCCTTGTGCTTGAACACGGCGGTTTGTGAGATTTCTAGTGCTTTGGACTAGCATATGGGTCCGGGAAATGCGCCGTCGCACGTGTCCCTGATTATTGCGCCAATAACTAATCACAGGTAAAACCGACTTAAGGGATGCTCGATTTTTAATCAATCTCCTCCGAGTTCCCCTAATGCGCATAACTCAGAATTACGATATATAAATGATTGTGAGCCTTATGATATACCGTGTGTGGCCCCGAGAAAATGTACTTGATTTCAAAACGCCACCTGTTGGGCTCACGATATCAAATGTGTTCATAGACGGAGCTTAAAGCACTCAATATATGCCGATGACTAAACTGATCGATAAATTAAAATTGAAATTGAAGTATTTTTAAAATAAAAAGAAAGGCAATCGTTTTTAACTGTAGCTCCATGAAAAATAAACAGAACACTGATACTGAGCTTTCGTTTGCACAGAAGTGAGCTTCCTTATGAAATGTACTTACAAAATTCCTAAGTGCTTAAGTGAACTTAAAGGCTTAAGGCATTTGCATAAAATACTTTGAAGGTTTCTTTTAGAATAAATACACAAACAGAAATAGATTATTTGAAAAAGCCGCGCTGCAGTTAAAGATCAGCGAATCAAAACGTAAAAACAATGTAATCAAGAAAATTAAATCAAATCATATCGAATCAATGGTCAAGTACGGCTGCTAAGTTTTGGAGTATGATTAATCTAAGTGAAAAAAGGCAACAACAAGATTTGTTGATTCTGCTTAACTTATCGACAAACGGGCGGTAATTAATTTTTGTTCAACCAATAGACAACATGAAAATTGTTGACAAATGACAATGACACGATGATCACGCACTGATAGCGCCAAATAAACCGTAACGAATGGCAAATGGAGAACGGTAAATGGCGAAAGCCGCCTTTTTTTCTTTTCCTTTCATTTGGCGCCGATATGCATGTGTGTTCGTTCGTGTGTGTGTGTGTGTGTGTGTGTGTTTTAAGGTGAGGGTTTGCTCGTGTGTATGCATATACAAAAGTTCTGAACGCGATTATTTTATGTGAATGTGTTTGTGTGCGGATATTAGTTTGAACTTCCTTTTAACACAGCGCCAGCCACAAGGCAAAGCCGAAGTGAAATTAAAAAAAAAAAGCTTTTTTGCGACCGGCGCTGTCAAATCGGTTTTGCCGTTAGAGCCCGGCCAACCGTCTGCGCTGGCGTCGCTGTTACTGACTGTGACGTCGACAGCAATGACAATGGCGTTGTCGTTGGCAATGGCGGCGTTTGTCGCCACCTGCTTAAAAGCTAAGGACAGTTCGGAGCGCTCAGTTCGTAACGAGTAGTCGACTCGCGCGGTTTGGCGGCACGACAAGCAACGCGCCGAACACACACACTAGCACACATTCGCCCCACCGCCTTACCGCACAGCACACGTTCGCTCGCGCACTCTAAACACGCAAAAGCAATCGCTAACTGTAACAGTTTTTCAAATCAAAATCAAAACCAAAACAAAAACTCGAGAAATTCCCGTCTCTTAGGACGGACAATAATAGTTTGAAACGGCAGCAGCTACAAGCAGCGCTCGGCCCGGCAACACACACACGCACACACACATACACAACAGAAGTAGAAACAGAAACAGAAACACAACGAAAACAATTAAGAATCGCAATAACAAAAGTAATGCAATAAATATATTCTTTGTATTAAGTTAATTAAATGCAAGCGTTTAAAATATTAACTGAACATTTAATTGAATTAAACACATTTTCCAAAGTGACAAACATTAGTGCTCAGTTCTCTACTGTACACGATCGCACTTGTTTTTTTTTCACTCTGTGTAGACGAAGGGAACATTGTTTTTTTTTTCATTTTTTTTTTTTAATTGTCGACTTCAGTTGAGCTCGGAAGGTTGATCCGATCGTAACGGATTATTGCACATAGCACATCCTGTGTAGGAACTGCTGGTGTGTACCTGTGGTACCCTCAGGTGTGATTTAGCTCTTCGTTTCGTTGAACGTGCGTGTCTCTTGAAACTTAAAAAAGTTTCTTCACGTGTTGATCCGAAAGTTCTGTAAGATGTGTTTGCTTTAATTTTAGTTTTAGTCTTAGTTTTAGTTTAAGCTTTAGTCTTAGTCTTAGTCTTAGTTTTAGTTTTAGTTTTTGTTTTTGCTTGTGGGCAATTTGCATAATATGCGTATTAAGTATTTAAATTAGAGGTATTATCACGAGATCAAGCTATCAAACGGCTGTCTATAGCCTCCAGTGCTCAGCTCTATCATCGAGAGTGCGACCCACGCTTAGCTTTGACGTCGATGTCGATGTCGATCCGGGCTTTGGCTTGCAAAGAACTCGTTTCGGTTTGCGAATTTCATTTAATTCTCAATTCAAATTTAAATATTTTAAATAAAAATAAAAGTAAAAATAAATATAATAAAATCTCTGACACATGCATCTCTCCCCCCCGCACCGGTGGCCTTTTCGGCGATTCAACGCAAACATGTTGACCATGATCGACCCGGCCAGGCAATTAGTTGCTCGGATTACCCCGCCCATCGCATCATCGCGATGGGAGCAAGGAGCGTTGAGGGTTGCCGTCTCATCCGAGCCGATCTTGGCCCATCTCGTGAGTCCTAGAGAGCTCGATCGCCACCTAAAGGCGACTGTCCAGGTGCCTCCCCCGAGAGGGACGAAACTCAGCCAATGCCCCGGCCACAGATCGCACATATGAGGCGTGAGATCGGCGATTTATTCCGCCCAGTTTTTATTGTGGCTGTCGCTTAGTCGGAGCCGCTAACCTAATAGACGGCCTATGCCTATTTACTGTATTTAGCTAAAAGCTGACAGCTAATGCTTCCCCCTCCCCCTCCTCCTCCTCTTGGAGTGGTAATCGCATCGGCATTCGCCGGGCAACACGATACCCTCCTCTATCTGGCTGGGGCCGGTGTGTTCCGGTCGTGGAGCTGCGGGTATCCAATGACACGTGTCTGTAGTACAGTGAAGCACCGACAAATGTTTTGCATATTCCACGAATTCCACTTCCTCCGTCCGGTCGAGCATCGAGTGTCCAGCGGGACGGATGCAGGATGTGACTGAATGCGGCACGGGTAGACCTCTGCATGTGACCACTCGAAACAGTTACTTTATCATGTCTACCAAGTTATTGTTTTTCTCTCTTCCTCTTTCTCTTTCCCTTCTTCTTCTTCTTCTTTTTCTTTTTCTACTTGATGTTTTTATCGCTCTTTAATGACTTTTGCAGTGCCGACGCTGCGGCCGCTCCGCTAAGAGTCAACTGTGTGAACTTGGACGAGAAAATCCGGACCGTGGACAGTCGTGAGCAGCCCTGGACAGCCGTGGACACTCGTGGACAGCTGCTCATCAAGCTCCACATCATAGTAGATTATATCTAAGACCCTGTGAGCCGCTTGCGGCCGTAAATCAATAACGGTTAAGCGCTTCTGATACAGTTGGACGGCAGCGGAAAGCGGCTGTGCTTAGCGGGTAACCGATATGCTGGCCACGCCCATGGGCGGCTCACCGTCAGCCGCAAAGCCAAATAAGACGACGACCCTCAACAATGGTTACCTTCAGGCCAATAATTTGAATGAGCTGAACGCAACTGTCGTCTCGCCGCTGCTCGACCAGCAGCAGCAACAGGAGCAACAGCAACAGCAGCAGCAGCAACAACAACAACAGCAGCAGCAGCAGCAGCAACAACAAAATCCACAGAACAAACTACCAACAATCGTATTCCTCAGTCCCGATGGCAGCGGCGCCGTTGGGAGCGCCTTGCAGCGGAATGCATCGGGGGCAGGGGCAACAGGCGCCAGCGATTGGCTGCTTCATAAGGAGGCGCAGCAGCGGCGTCGGCTCTTCATTCTGGCGGTGGCCTTCACCGTCCTGGGGGCCGCTATTGGAGCCTTGGCGATCTACTTTGCCAGTGTCCATCAGCATTGTCCCTGCTGCAAGTCCAATGAGCCGATAGATGCAGGTGAGCAAACAGCAACAACAACAGCAACAACAACAACAGCAACATCAAGGCCATAGAAATCAACAGGATAAGCAACAGAAAGTGATTCACAAATTGGGTCACCAGGCAATCTAGTGGCATCCGTTGTTATCCTGTGGCACATCCTAGTTTTGATATTGCTCATTGCATGTTAAGTGAATTGGGTGCCAGTTCGGGCGCTGAGGGGGTCCCCAAGGGATGGCGGCGGGAGGCAAGAAGGATATGGGACTTGGGATGTAGGATGTTGACAGCGAGGGTGCACCACACACACACACACACACACACACGCTTTCAGCACAAATGAACCCAAAACTCAATTTCCTCTTTGCAACAGGGCAACAGGCGACGAGCAGAGACCAGCAACAGGCTGCCTGCCACTTGGTTGCATCTTTGGAGGCAACCACGAAAATGGAGGTGGCGGTGTTGATATTGATTTGCATGGCAATGCCGATAACGATGACAAAGGCAACGATGACGATAACGATAACGATAACTACGATAACTTTGAACAATATCCCTGCTCCCTCTCTATCTTCGTCCTGTCCCTGTCCCTGTCCCTGTCTTTGTCCCTGGCCCTGTCCCTGTCCCTGCTTCTGTCCGTGTGTTGTGCGTGTCGTTGCTCTCATCCTGCTTCTGATCCTGAACGGAGGCGACACTCATTTCCTTTTGCATTTATTGCTCTGCGCGCTGTTTGAAATTCAATTACAAAATATGTCAAACAACAAGTAGCAGGCAACAACAGCTGTGCAACTGACTGCTGCCTGAAGCACCAACCCCCTCCGCCCACTCAGCCACACACTCACACTCACACAAACACACACACACACACGGCCATCTTTCAAGTTCATAGCTCAATCGAAGCACTTGGAGTCCTCCCCCGCTTGAGCTTTGCCCTCGACTTTCGCACCTTGCCTCCTTTATGGTCTCAGTGTCAGCTCTCAGGCATCTCGTGGTCCTTGACTGCCATCCGCGGGGATTCTATCAACTCGTATCACCCAGTATATGGCCACACTTATTTCCATTTTGGAAACCAATCAATAGTCCTATGAATTTTTTAAACGAACTTTCAATCGATCGGCGGCAGTTCCCTGAGACAGGGCCTCGTCCTCCGTGCCCGACATGTCCTCCTTGCTGGGCTGTCTCCTGTTGTCACCATAATTGAATGACTTGTATACCAACGCACACCCCACACACACACTCACACACACACACACACACACACACACACACACATGATTACATGTTTATGCTACTGTTGTAAAACGTACGACAAGAAAGAAAAAGGAAAACATTTCATTCATCGTTTGTCGGAATCGGCCCCAAACCGCTTTGATTGCTCCCCTCCCCCCCTTGGCAGCCCCCACCATTTATAGAAACACATACCCCGGCCCCAATCCCCTGTATGTTTACAGGTGTGTGTGTGTGTGTGTGTGTGTCAGCATGTGTAAAAATAATCACCTAACCTATAAATACTTTCGGTGGTGACCGCAGGCAGGAAGCCTGTAAAAAGGATATAGGTTCGTGGGCGGGGGACGTGGGACGTGGGATGTGGGACGGGGCTAGGCCCATAAGGTATCAATTTGGCATTTGCTGTACGTTTCCGTCACATCAATAGTCCTTTAAATTTTTAACTTTGCAATCCCGAAATAAAACTCCGCCCGAAGCGTTGCACATTAAGGACTCAAAGGCTCCAAACGGAGCTCCCGTAAGTTGAGGCGTGTAACGATTAAACTTTCTCTGCTCGGTCATCGTCCTGGCAACGTCGGTGGATCCGAGTCTCATAGTTAAGAATTCAAATATTCAAATATATTTTTTATCTCCTGATTTTCGAGGATATCAGATGAGTTGCTGGGCAGGAGCAGGAGGTGCAATATGTGCCGTATGTCCCATCAATGGGTTATCGACAACTATGAGGGAAAGTCGTAGGACTTATAACAGGGTCCTGGCAAGCCATACTTGATTGCTGCCACGCCTTGTTCCTTACGCCGCCTTAACATTGAAAGTAGGAAACAATCGTAAGAAACTTCGATTTTAAGTTCTCTCTGAATATCGTTAATCGATAAATATATCGATTTGAATTATGCTACAGGACATGCCAGATTTAAGCTTCGTATCCTTTTATAGGGTGTTGGCTGTTCGTTGCTGCTTTTGTTGTTTGTTGTCCTTTCATTGTGAATCCTTTAAATGAAAATTTTAAATTCAATTTACTTGAGTGGTTTTAAATCGACACCAACAAGATTATTATGCGTGTGTGTGTGTGTGTGTGTGTGTGTGTGTTGCTTTTATGAGTGCGAGTGCTGCGTGTGTGGCAACAACAAAAATCGTGCTACCTCGTTAAGGAAAACTCAGATAGCAAGTTCTCTAATTACAGATGACGGCGACTATGGGACGCGTGGAGGAGTCCGTCAGGCGCAGGGCCACCAGGAGAACATCTGCATGACACAGGAGTGCGTACGAACAGGTGAGTGATGAGTGCTCTCCATGACCAGGAGATGACTATGAAGTTGATGGTCCTTTTGATGGGCATGGCCAGAATGCACGTCGATGGCCCGAGTGTTAATCAACGTGCGGTGTGGCGTCCACCACCACCACCACCGCCACCACCACCACCGCCACTACCACCTCTGACCAGCCCCAGAGCCTGGGGGCGAGATCGTGGAAGCCGTTTGGTTGTTTCATTACTGGCCCAGCGTTGGTTTTCAATTATTTATTAGCATTTAACATGGTTTAGTGCTCCACTTGATGATGATGGTATGGCCCGGCGGTTGTTACGTCCAAATGCATTCGCCTGAGGTCGTCGTCTGAAGTCGTCGGAGGTTGCCTGAGCCTGCCAAGAATTGGTGGGGACGGCCACGTTTAACGACCTTTTTATGGGCCACTGTTGGGTATGTGACATTTGGTACTCTGCTCCGTTGATGCCACATGTCAGAAGCTACTTGCTACTTGCCACTTGCCACTTGCCACTTGCCACTTGCCGCTTGCCGCTTGCCACATGCCACATATATCCACATGCGCTGGCATCGCATGCATGCATAACAAATGCATAATAGTCTCCTTAGAATAGTTAATACAGCCCCCAAGCCACCCCACCCCTCCTTTAATATAAGTAACTCCTTGATTTGCGCCTAAAGGCAGGCAATTGTTTTTGCCCCCCGCCCTCCCATGGCTCCAAACGCTGGAACTTAATTGCTCCCGAGCAACCAAAGAGCACATTACCTTCTTATACGGCCTGACGCAGTTCAAAACGCAATTCATTTAGCTGTGCTCCTGTCCTGCCGCCCACTTGCCCGGAGAGGGGGTTGAATCAGGACATCACGACCGTAAAGGGCACTTCCTCCATGTCTATAGAAATATATTGCTCGCAACTTACGAGACTTGGAAGCCACTTCGAAGGAAGATTCCAATTGCAGTCAGGACTTAGAAGGATTAGGCGTTCCTGCAGTTGAAAATATTTAAGGATTTTTAAGGACCTTAAGCAAACAGGAACTCATTAGAAATACACCCTTAACCATCCTGGGGCCCACTCAACTGTCGCCGAATGTGAGGCTTCTCATGTTTGCCAAGTTTGTGTGAAAACACGACGTGTGTTCGGTGGTCGAATATCCTTGACAATTCCTCGCTCGGCTACACTTTCACTACACACTACACACAGGCACTTGGAGCCTTTACAGCTCGTATGATTTATGGAGGTCCGCGACCAACATGCATGGCCAGCCAAGTAGAGCAACTCCATGAAGATGGTATTTGGGCGACCCCCGTCCCCCGTCCCCCGCCCCCCGCTCTGTCTCCTGTCTGTCTTTTGGCGAGGTCCCAACACTTGCTTAGCTCCTTGGCACAGTTGGCTTGCGGTCCAAAGGATTTTACTCCCAAAAAACTTCTTTGACCAACTTTAGGCTTAAATTTTGTCTGCGCCTCCACCTGCAAGTCAGTGGCTGGAGGGGGGATGGGATGGAAGGGGGAAAGGGTGTGAGCGGTCACACGATTATGATAAAAATTTGCGGTTGATTGGCCTCTGGTTCAATGAGCTGTTCCAGCATTCTGATCGAATTTCTGGCAGGGAGGAAGAGTTTCCATTAAGTGCCCAGCTGGAACGATTCCCAGGGACTCGATAAGATAGCCCGGCCATTTGATTGGAGTGATTTATTAATGGAGGCTTTTCAAACTGCAGCTGCTTCACTGCTGTCAGCGATGGACCTGACAGCCGATCCCTGCGAGGACTTCTTCCAATACGCGTGCGGCACGTGGAACAAGGTGCATCCCATACCCGAGGATCGCAGCTCGATCAGTACATTTGAGGTAAGTACCCAAGTCATAGCTAGACTTTTAAAGCTCCAAGATAATGTCATCAACGTGTCCATTCCAGGTGCTATCCGATCAGCAGCAATTGGTTCTGCGTGGAGTCCTCGACGAGCCGATTGACGATCGGGACAATGCGGCGACGATCAAAGCGAAGACCTTCTTTAAGAGTTGCATGGACTTGCGTGAGTATCGGAGTCTTGAATGGGAAATGCATATGATTAGTAATGCCTTTGACCCACCTCTAGACCAGATACGTAAGACCGGCTCGGATCGACTAAAGCAGGTGCTCCGATCCCTGGGCGGCTGGCCGGTCATCGAGCGCAATTGGGAGCCGCCGGGCAACCTGTCAGTTGAACAGCTAATGGGTCATCTGCGTCTTAACTACAGCGAGTCCGTGCTCATCGAACTGTACGTTGGGGCAGACGATAAGAACAGTTCCGTGAACATCCTCCAGATGGATCAGCTGCAGTACGCGCTACCCTCGCGGGACTACTATCTCAAGGAGAGCAGTGCCAACGATCGCCAGGCCTATCACAAGTACATGACGCAAATCTCGGTGCTACTGGGTGCCGATCCGGTTACGGCAGCTGCTGAGCTCCAGCAGGTCGTCCAGTTTGAGATCCAACTAGTGAACGTTTCGCTGGCGGAGGCCGATCGACATGACACCAGTGCCGTTTACCGCAAAATGACACTACCGGAGCTGCAGCAGACGGTGCCGGAGCTGAATTGGACGGAGTATCTGCAGACAGCAATTGGTGCGGACATACGCCTGCAGTCGGACGAACCACTAGTGACCTACGGGCTCACGTATCTGTCAGAAATGGGTCGCATACTGCACCACACCGACCGACGGGTCGTCCACAATTACATGCTCTGGCGGCTGGTGATGTCGCTGATGACTCACATGATCGACGAGTATCAACGGGAACGGGTCGAGTTTCGGAAGATTCTGATGGGCATCCAGTCGGAACGTACCCGCTGGTCGCAGTGCGTCGAGTGGACCAATAAGAAGTTGGGCGTGGCTGTGGGGGCGCTGTTCATACGGGACAACTTCAACCAGGACAGCAAGGAGGTTGCCCTCGAGATGATCCACAACATACGGGCGGCATTCAATGAGCTACTGGCCGAGAACCACTGGATGGATGACGAGACACGAGCGGTGGCCAAGGAGAAGGCCGACTCCATGAACGAACGCATCGGCTACCCGGAAATACTGACCAACGTGACCGAGCTGGAGCAGGAGTACGTCAATGTACGTACGTGGCATTTGTCCAGCATGTATCTGTAATCCTGCACTAATCCATTCCCGCCACAGCTAACCATCGTATCCGACAACTTCATCGACAATGTGCTCAACATCCTGCAGTGGGAGTCCGAGAAGCTCTTGCATTTGCTGCGCCAGCCGGTGGACAAGGAGAAGTGGACCACGGAGCCGGCAGTGGTGAATGCCTTCTACAATCCAAATAAGAACGACATAGGTGAGATTTCGGACTGCGTCATAAACATGAAGCACACTCCATTGTCTACCTCCTCATATGCATCTGTTGACAGTGTTCCCCGCGGGCATTCTCCAGCCGCTGTTCTACAGTCAGCATTTTCCCAAGTCCCTCAACTACGGCGGCATTGGGGTAGTCATTGGACACGAGATCACCCACGGCTTCGACGACAAAGGTCGGCAGTTCGATAAGGAGGGCAACATGATGCAATGGTGGAATAATGCCACAATCGACGCGTTCAGGGAGCGAACCCAATGCGTCATCGATCAGTATTCACGGTACAAGATACGCGAGGTGGACATGTATATGGACGGGCGTATGACGCAGGGGGAGAACATCGCCGACAATGGCGGTCTCAAGCAGGCGTTCCGAGTAAGTAGAACCCCGGCTTTGGGAGAGATTCGCAATCCTCTAATGAATCTGATCCTCTGACCATCTGCAGGCCTACAAGAAGTGGGAAAAAATGTACGGGCGGGAGCAACAGTTGCCGGCGCTCAATATGACACACGATCAGCTCTTCTTTCTCAACTACGCACAAATCTGGTGCGGATCCATGCGGCCGGAGGACGCGCTCACCAAGATCCGATCCTCTGTGCACTCCCCCGGCTTCGTTCGCGTCCTTGGGCCGCTCTCGAACTCTCGTGACTTTGCACACGCCTACAGCTGTGCCGTGGGCACCACCATGAATCCGGCTGAGAAGTGCAGTGTCTGGTAGTCACGGCCGCAGCGACGACCTTGGCCACGCCCACTACCATCAATGATCGATCAATGTCACGGCCACGGGCGGCTGGCATGTGCAATGCTTTGTATAAGTTTATTTTTATATATCGTATATCGTATATCGTATATAACACCACGAGAAATGAAAGGCGTCTGTTTCTTTGTTTGTTTTTCGGTTCTGTTCTTGTTGTTGTTGTTGTTTTTATGATTTTGTTGTATTTTTAATTATAATGTTGTAGCAGTTACCATAGCGCGATAGTACGGACATAGTATAACGTAATACTATATAACTAAGTGTATTTAAATTTGCATTTGCATTCGTATTGCAAATCGAATGCCTATCAAAAAAAAGAAGAAAAAAAACAAACAAAAAAAAGAAATCAAAAAAAAACAAAACAAAGACAAAAACAAAGAGCGGGTTGCATTATAGAGAATCAACATCCGAACGCCCCCAATCACAGCCCCAGCCCCTCAACCCATTAGACCCTCCTAGTTCCCAGAGTCCGAAACCCCTAACCCAGAACTCCAAAGCGTACGACGATAAAAATATTCCAAATAAAATAAAATAAATCAAAAAAAAAAATCAAAAAAAAAACCCAATGTCTGATAAGAAATTTGAGTTTTTGGACTCTTTTTATTTGTACCGTAATTTATATAATTTTTTTTTTTTAATGATATAAGATAAAGGGTGCTCGGGGTTCTCTTATCAAATCAGTTTTCAGAGACACCAAGATATTTCGCTGCCTTCACCCAAGATCTACCTCCCTCTCCCTCCCCCACCCTCCTTCTTTACGGACGAAAAGTGACTCCGGAAAATGTACAAGTTTGAAGATTTGGTGCTCAAGGAACTCAGTAGCCCATGAGGAAGGACACTCCATGCCTTTCCTTTCTCCTTGGTACACTCATCAGCACTCATTGTTTGTAGTCACATTATATATGTATGTGTGGCTGTGATTGGGGAGTCTTCGATTACACCACGAATATGCCCAGTCCCATCATCATCCAAGGACTGCAGCTCCCACTCGGTCGGACTGAAGCAAACAACTACAGGATATTCTGAGTGCGATATGTTTGTGCGACTTTATTTTTTCATAGCTGCATCCAGGTGATCCTTTAGATACTATGTAGATATATATGTATACATATTGGTATCTTATCTATATGGTTAAGCTATATATATATATATACTTATATCGGAAAATATCTTGTATACAGTATATAATTTGTATATATTCATCGGGCGGCCCCTAGGCGCCCACTAAAGCTATGCACGCGGACCAATGGATGGCCCTAGTTTTCATATGTGAATATCGTATATAATATATATATATCGTATGTTTATATTGTATATGGTTGATATTTATCGTATAACAAATACATTGGTATATAAAAACGTCTAGCAAAACACAGTCCGTAATTAAAATCGCGATCGCAAGGCGAGCGACACGCTTGGTGTCCAGGTAAACATATGTATAAAAACGTTAAATGATCGTGACCACTGGACGCCACTGGAAGACCAATGGCAGTCGAATTATCGATACAATTAGTCAAAAATAATTTGGAAACTTTTTTAAATATTTCTAAAAACATCATGATGGGGATTATTATCGTTTTCTCTTCTACCGGCTGGTGGCTAGTCACTTAAATGTACCTGAAATATCACTGGAATACCATTGGAATACCACTGGAATACCATTGGAATACCGCTGGAATACCATTTGCAAAATCAACCGGAATACCATTGGAATACCACTGGAATGCCATTTGCAAAATCCACTGGAATACCATTCGAATACCACCGGAATACCATTGGAATACCCCTGGAATACCATTGGAATACCACTGCAATACTACTGGAATATAATGGGCGTGTGTTTTGTTCGAGGCTAAGTGTCACTCATCACGATACTGTGTACCGTTATAAAGATCGTCATCTGGGAACTTAAGAAAATATTCCACGCGGAATTATCACACAAGCTTATGTTCTAAATGGGTTAACTTGATAGCTCTATGGTTGCTAGGTACATGGAGTGGACGCTAGGCGTGTATTGAACTTCCTGTTCTTGTCCTGGAAGATGATCTTTGCCGCACGGACCAGCGCTGCTCGTCCGCACTGGCAAAGATTAGGTAGATGAAGTTACCGGCAATGTTTAAAATCGCTGCCAGCCAAAAGACGATGTGCCACTGGGTCAGCGTCTCGCGATGATTAATGATCAACCCGACGACGTAGGGAGCAAGGAATCCACATATGTTGGCTGCCGAATTGGTGATTCCATACATGGTGCCCGCATAGCGAGGGCTAAGGGCAATGTGATTCATCTGGTTGCCTGCGTACACGGCGCCACCAAAGGATCCCACACCGGCAAGCATAAACGTTACCCACACCCAGTCACAGCCCACGTAAATGATACCAATCAGGCCCAGGGAGGGCACCACCGAGGCAATTGTGTTCCAGAGCTTGTACGAGTTGAGCTGACTGATGTACCGCTTGGCGATCATCCAGTCGGCCAGAGCGGAGCAGGCGATACCCATGAACCAGGCTGTCAGATAGGGCACGGCATTAAGCATGGCATTCGATTGGATGTCAAAGTGGAGGATGTTGCTCATGTAGGTGGGCAGCTCCGTCAGTTGCGTATAGAAGGCCCAACTTTGGCCGCACTGCGTCAAAAGAATAGCCCACATAGGCACACTACAGAGCAGGGAGCACCAGGGTATGGAATCGGACTGTTCGTCTATTTGACTACGCTGCAGCTGTCCCTCAGAGTCATCCTCCTGCTCCTGGTACAGCTCCTCCTGCACGTGAAGCGAGCGCTCAATGTATGCACGCTCCTTACGTGAGATGCGGGGATGGTCACTTGGTTTGTCGTACACCAGGTACATCCAGCATATGAACCACACTAGGCCAAGCAGACCAAAGATGTAGAACGCCAATGGCCAGCCACCCAGGAACTCCAGCGAGCAGAGCCACCCTGTCAGGGGCATGGATATGACGGTGCCAATGTTGGAGCCTGCGTAGACCACAGCTGCAAACTTGTTCCGCTCCAGGGGTGGAATCCAATGGGCAAGCATCGCATGCATAGCCGGGTACGTGACTCCCTCGCCCATGCCCTCGAGAACGCGAACCAGCACCAGGACCGGCAGATTCCAGTGAGCAGCGATGGGCGTCAGCAGCGTAAATATCACGGTTATCAGGACACCGTAACCATAGATCCGCTTGCCGCCGAGCAACTCTGCCATGCGACCGCCGGGAACCTGCGTGAGCACGTAGCCGTAGAAGAAACTGCCCAGGACCAGGCCTTGAGTGGCCTCATCCCATACAAATTCACCCTCCACGGGCAGCCGACGACGCCAAAACCTGTGCAGCGTTGCATTGGGCGAAGGAGTCGGCGGCAGGGAACACGTATCATTGTCCAGAATTGTAGTATTGGAATGAGGAATGGCCGTCTGGTTAACCATAGCTACGATTGCCACCGATAGATTAACACGCATAGCGTACACAACGGCAAAGCCCAGAAACCCCATCAGACCGAATATATGACGCGTTTTCAGCACGTCTTCTTCACCAGCGTCATCATCAGCTGTGGGCGGACAGTTGCGACAGATATAATGTATCTGGTTATTTATCCAAGTGCAAATTTTTGTTCGTGTTTACCTTGTATCAGTGGCCTGTCGCCGTTGCAGAACGTCTCTCTTTCATCATCCACCTCCGTATCATCATCATCAGCATCGGAGGAGGAGCGTCCATTTCCATTTGCATAATAGCAGGAAGCGTCGCGCGATTCGTCTGTCCACCTGTGAGGCGGCATCT
This sequence comes from Zaprionus lineosus, assembly GCA_035044505.1. NCBI lineage: Eukaryota > Metazoa > Arthropoda > Insecta > Diptera > Drosophilidae > Zaprionus > Zaprionus lineosus. The sequence goes on from JAWNNX010000185.1 coordinate 47,740, forward strand.
GTCTCGGCAGCTGTTAAGTCACCAAAAATTCAAATCGAAATCCAAACAAAAACCGCTTTCCTCTTGTCTTGCCCCCGTTGCCTTTCTATGCTCTTTGCGAAATTTCCCTCGTCTGTTGTTTAGTTTAGTTCTTGTGCAATTGCCAGCACATTTTCTCCCTAACGGCCGGAGACAACTAAACAAGAGCTGGAGCAGGCAGTGACTGAAGCGACTCGTCGTAATTTGCGCCAGTCAGTGTGCCAACAGCACACGATGGCAGCACTAGCGCGAGCAACAAACACAACAACAACGACAACGACAACAACAAGAACAACAACAACAACAGACGTAACCCCAACAGCAAATACAGCAACTAAATCTAACAACCAAAAACGCTTTATAACTGTTGTTGTTGCTATTGCACAAACCAGTCAATCAGTCACTTAGCTCGTGCTCTCTCTACTCTCTCTCGCTCTCGCTCTCTTTTGTGCTCTTTGTTTTTGTTGTTTAACCTCCCTTATGCTCACAGCAGCTCTACTTGTGAAAGTGGAACAACAGCAGCAACAGCAACAGCAACACCAAAAACAAGAACAACAAGTGAATGGACAACATTTTGTGCTCTCTGCGTCATCGCTTTTGAATTGAACCGCAAACCAAAGGCGTTTATCCGATTCCCAAAGTACAAAAATCCATTGTTAGAGTCGTTTTAGCTTCCCATAAACTTCCACATACACATACACATACACACATACACACATAAGACCAGAAAACATTAACATAAAATCTAATACGAAAAGCAGCGAGATTTGAATACCCTTTAAATACATATGTAAATATATATATATACATATATGGGTTATTATATATATATATATATATATATATGCATATATTAATAACAATACTCAAAATTAAATACATATTTTAATTAGCTGAATCCAAGTTAAAGAATAACCACTATTGAATAGAAGAAATCTTTGGATTTAGAACCCGGTTCTAAATCAATGATTGAATAGAGTGAATATTTATATTAGCTTTAAAGTGTATATGCATAAAGGGAGCTCAGTAAAAGTAACGCTTTTTATTAATAGTATTTTTTCAATTTCATATTAATCATTTAATTTGACTTCACAAATATCACGTACCACCCATGGGCATAAGGCTAAAGCTTCGAAGATAAAAACAATTCTCGATTTGCAGTCTTCCCCACGTTTTGAGATTAGATAAAAGAAATGACGATGTAAATACGAAAATCCAAAGCTTGTTCAACATAATTTTTTTAAAAATGCAGCTATTGTTTTTATAATATATATATTATCAGAGTCGTAGAACGTTCCATAGCAGACTTCGATCCCATGGCCGATTTAGAACGTCATTGGGCTTGACTTTGGTCTGTTTAAGACCAAGGCCAAACCCACGACTTAGCCAAAGCTGAAGGCCTGCTGATTCAGCGAGGGTAACGAACCCATGTACGCCCTCAATAATGCTCCAATTGGAGAGCGTCTGAATTATCTGCGCATGTTTGTGACGCGCACAGATATCCTGTTGCATGCCTTTATCCTGACCTTCAAATTTCAAATAACAAAAATCTGACAGCAACTCTTATCTTAGCCGCTACAGAGAATAAACGTCCGTTTTTATAATCGTACTATATGTATTAGGAGACACAAACAATAAAAAAAAAGTCTTGACTATGGCAGACATATGGATAACATACATTTACATTTACAGGATACTAATAAATGAACTATTTGGGAAAGGCACCTTGTGGTGGGGCAGTAAATGCGTCGACTGGAATATTTTTAGTTGGCAAAGATGTTGCCGATGGCAAAGACAATTATCTTGCGCTTCTGATTGATGATAAGGGTCTCGAAGTGGTAGCCCTTAAGGATCTTGACATTGTTGACATTCTCCTCGAAGGAGGGCATGATAACCGAAAGATCGGCATCGAAGCAGTTGATCATGAAGGTTTTGTAGGGCAGCAGAGCACAGGTCTCGTAGGCACTTCCGACGTTTTCGTTCCAAATGCTGACCGAACTGTAGTCTACAGTCTCCTTTAGGTTCACCACGGTGGCCTCTTTCGGCGTGCGGAAGGTGTGCAACGTAATTACACCGGTGGGTCCATCGCCCAAGAAGTTATGCATTATGTCGCTTACCAGCATGGGTGTGGCATTCGGTGGCACCTTCTTGGGATTACCCACAATCGTTTCCGCCTTCAGTTTCTGCAACTTGCCCAGTGTGCGTACATAGCAGGGATGATTGGCCACTTGGGGATCGAGCTGTTGCAGTCGGTCAGTCAATCGATCGATAAAGACGTCACGAACACTCTCCTGTATAAGAAGTGTAGCCACAGCACCTGCTCTAAAGGGGTCATGCAGCGACGAGATCAAATGGATCATGGCACAATTAAGATCACCGCCATCAAAAATGATCATGAGGCGAGGTGAGTTCCATGCGTATTTGGGTTGTTTTTCTACGCCTTTTCCCGACTTGCTATCGGTTGAGGTGATCGAATCCATCGAACGGCTAGCTAAAGAACTGTCGTCGATAAGAGCGGGCAGCTATCAGAGAGAAGACATGTGTTTGTTAGGGAAAGTCAAAGGTTATATATTTATTCGGCAAAACTTACAGACACTTTCTGGATCTGTTCACAGTTGAGCTTGTGTACCATATCGTAGGTAATCAATGGTGTCGGTAACACAGGATATTTGGGGATATTGGACAACTGATCCTCCATCAACTTATTGGCCATATCACACTATATTTTTCAAATGGCTGGGAACAGCAGATCAAGCAAGAGCAGTGATGCTCGTGTTATCAGTAAGAGTTATTTCCTTCTCTGTTCAACACACGGCACACGCTACTTCAAGTAACAAAGATTAAAATGTTATAGCGTTGCCCAATTGCAGTTTTTCACAGTGTTATTTTCAATTTTACTTATTTATTAAACTATATAAAATCTTTAGATGAAATATTCATACACAACTTAGAATTTAAATTATATAATTAATTCCTACATATAATTTGAATAATTTAAAAAATATATTTACTCGATATATTTGTAAAAAATATTCCTTGACACTTGTTCGAAACAAATCAAATTTACGTATATCGATAACACATAAATATTAAAATTCGCTGTACAGCACTGTATTTTTTCTCATTGTGCAATACTGTTAGAGATTACGCCACCGCAATGTTGATATCGCGCCGACGTCACTGGGGGTCCGCCTGTTTAAGATTTTTTTTGTGATTCGGGTTGCCCCATGCACAGTTCGCAGTCAGATTCAAATTGAAAGCACTCGAGCGCTGTTCGCGTATGTTTATCTTCGTCTCGTTAATTTTTTTTTGTAAATAGCTTACTGTTTATTTTGCCTTTACTGGCATTACATTTCTTTTGTAGTCGTTCTCGTTGTGATTGTTATTATTTGTACTTGCGCCCCAGAAATTTCTTTAATGTGACTATTGCGCATAGTGAATAATTGCAATAATTTATACAAAGCCGCATATTTGTCATCCACATCTCTGCTTCGTGAGACCAGAAGTCCAACAAGTGCGCGCTACAATTGCATTGTGAATTCTGTGTGTGTGTGTGTGTGTACGTGTGTGCTTGCGAATTTTACGTATGCTTCTGTGTGTGCGCGTGCATGTGTGTGTGATTAGTGTTCGTGTTTATTTATTTTAAAGAGTGTCAACATTTTAGCTGTTGCGTTGTCTTTCGCAGAGTGCGTTCAACCAATTGAAAGTGAATAAGAGGTCAAAATAGATTTGACAACAACACAGAACACAAAGTTTTTAAAACTAGAACAATTTCAAATATTTGCTCGAAAATAGAGAAAACAGCTGGCAACACGCACAAAAAACACAACAACAACAAAAGGCACAGCGACGTCAGAGGTGACACAAGCTGCAGCTAAGACAGAGAGAGAGAGAGAGTGTGTGTTTGAGGGAGAGAGAAAGAGAGGGAGAGTAAGCAACTGACGGCGACCAACAGGTTAGAAAAAAGATTTTACATCGTGTGGGCCTCGCATCGTCTCTTTGCATCTGTGCATCTGTGCATCTGTAAATTTGCATCTGCTAATTAGGACAACTCGTACAATCCCATACATAACAATTAGAGGCGAACTGCAGCTTTCACTTCCAAAATGACCGACATAAATGAACTGATGGGTTCACCCTTCGTGCGCGTCAAGGTAAGTAGAAACAGGTGTCAAATGAAGGGCGGTGAAGCTGTCCAGCCAATGCAGGATGCCGACCAACTGCTCTCCCAGCACACTTGTTGGGCTGCCCATGGCTGGCTAGACAGCCCCCAGCTTGCAGCTTCGCATGTTCAGCTTCAAGTGCTGCCCGATGTTGCAACTCTGCCGCCCGCCCCTCATTAGCACTGGGCTAAAAAGCAGCGACGGGGGGCAGCGTCAACAAGCCGCAAAGCCATTCGATATGTTCGACTTGCATTGAAGCTAATTTGCAACTTCGGCAGCACTTGGAAGCCGTTGCATGTGTCGCTGTGGGGCTTCATTTGAGCCGCTTACTGCATAGACAAGCTGCAACTCAATTTAAAACTTTTCCATCCTCCCTTTGCTTCTGCATCCTCCCTTTGCCGTTCCCTCCCAACCTCCCCCCCTCTCATATCACATTTCTAATTGTTTTTATTGTAACATGTTTTATTGACAGGTCGTTGGCTTTGTGCATTTCTTTTTCATATCAAACGCGATGCTGGGCTCCTGGGGCCATGGAGCCTACGAGTTCTACAACCTCCTCTTCCTTCTCTCCATATTCTGGTCAATACACAGCAAGGACTCCATTGAAGCGGTGCAAACGGTAAGATAATGCCTCATACATAATTTACCCTAACCCCTCCCACTTGGTCATCCTCCTCTGGCAACTTGGCTACAACCTCCGCCCGTCCCGCTTCTGAGTAACTGTTATTAGACTTATCAACGGATTTTGGGCGTGTTCTTAAATCCGGCCACTGATAAGAGCCCCTATCAAAATTTCCGTATCGTCGGCCCCCAAATTATTTAAATTTGCCTCTGCTCCCGACACTGTCGCAAGTAATACGATAACTTAGTTTCATGCACACACACACATATATATCATATATCTAAATATGTGCATGTGTGTGTGTGTGTGTGTGTGTGGTTGGCGAGAACCCGTTCTGTCGAAATCAGAGAGTCACAAATTATCATATATGCGAAAAGTTTCTATCGTCTGTACTACATCCATCCTATAAATAAAAACTGTTCTCACTGCTCTCCGCGCTCCATGGCTGTGTGCGTGTTGGTGCATTGGTGTGTCATGTGTATGGCGTCCAGGGGGTCGGCTGTATAAATGTAACTTATTTTTGATATAAGTATTACGATCGTAACAGCGCCTCAACTGCACCCAAACCCATAGCCAGAGAAATCCATCAGGGATATATTTAGAGCACACACCACAACCGATAAATATATGTGTGTATATGTGTGTGTATATGTATATATATATATATATGTGTATTTATACAGTAATAACTACGGGTTGTACTCAGGATAATGGTAAAGCGAACAAGCAGATCATCTCTTAGGTGTATCAATGGTTTCCTCTATCGATTCTTTACGGGAAGATTCGGGGAACAATGTGGAAGATTCTTGGCGGAATTGGAAACCTTATCGGGCGTAGATTGAAAATCGCAGTTTGATTAATCGATGCTCTGGAATTCGTCACAGAGCAGTGCTAATTATAGCTTAAGGTCTAAAGAGCAAGACGAAGAAGAAGAAGAAGAAGGAGAAGAAGAAGAAGGAGAAGGAGAAGAAGAGAGCTCGGAATTAATTTCATAGCGAATTACAAATTGAAAATTTATTTCAGAGCTAATTAAAAACTCTTGTATTAATCGACGAGCTAATCACAGTTTAAAATAATCACAAAGGCCACAGACTCAGAGTTGAGACTCTATAAAAACCTGAATTACGCATTTTGAAATTGTTACGGAATCGTCTAGGGAATCATTTTGATTACTCAATCAATAAAATGCCGATTTCGATAGTGACTCATCGATTAATTGATATAGGAAAAAGCTGTGACCAATTTGAGATATTTTGAAAAATTCTATTGGTTACACAATCTGAATAATAAAATAATTATTTTTGAACCAGTTTTGGGCTCCTTCCCAAAGCAGTGCTTCATTTAGGTTCAAAACTGAAGAGTTTTTTAAACAAACCCAATCGTATATATAGTATATATAGTATATATGTATATATGTATATATAGTATATATGTGTATAGTATATATACTATATAAAGTATGTATATATATAAGTCTTAGATGTGGATAGTCTTGGAACCGGTTGAACGGCGAGTCGAAAAACTTCGAAAACGCGTGCAGGCATTCGAATGATGAGCGCATTTGGTCAGCACCATTTATACACTTGTGTGTGTGTGTATTGGTGTATGGGAGTACGTGTGTGTGTGTGGGTGTGGGTGTTTGATGCATATCAACATGCGTCTAGAAGAGTTAACAGCTCGATGTGGTCGGCCGTTTTCCATTCGTTTGGTAACACAGAAACCCCATTTGAACTTTGACATTAGCCAAACATTTCCATGGCACGGACTCCTAGCCCTAATCCCAGCCTTGGACGGGATGCCTAACGCACGCGATCCAACACGCTAAGCAGGCTTCTACCCCCCTCCCCCCTACTCCGCGTACACATATAAATGGGGAGTGAAAAAAAAATGAAATGCCATTTAGACGATTTCAGCGGTCAGTCACTTGAAATGCCAGGCAAACACAGGGGCGTAGGGTGGCCTGTGTATTTGCCTAGGGGTCGTTCCTTATTTGACGCCTTTCTGAAAAATCTGAGGGTTTCCTCTTAGATTCTTATTCCACACTCCTGTGTGTGTTCCCTCTTGCCAACGCCCCTGGCCCCTGGGCCGAAAGTGAAACTGACCTCCATGGGTCTCCTTTTCCTTCCTGTAGCTCCGAGTGCTTCATTAGCAACGCCATTTAATTAACTCAACTGTGCAGACGCCAAGCGGTGACCCCAAAACCCCCCGATTATATATTTAAGGGGCTTGATTGTGTTACGACCTGCCTGATCCACTTTGAGCAGCTCCTCCGCCCGAAGCGGGCCCCAAAACTTTTTACCAGAAAATCAATGAATATGAAATTTCTCGGAAAAGTTTTTCTTTGTCGAAATTTGTGTGTTTCAATTAATTTTATTTATTTAAACTATTGATATTCAGACTAACCGCTCATTCCATTGGTGGGTGGAAGGCGTTAGACGGGATATCCTTGTTGGCTTGCACTGGGCGTTGACAGGCTTATCCTTAATGGGTTAATGGGGATATTGAAGAGGTCAGTCGAGCTGAGAAAGTATGCGGCATATTATTCGGCTATTCAAAGTTATCGGTGTTATCGATAACATTGATTCTTTTATCTTGTTTCTCAGTGTATATCCGAGCCTCAAACCATTTTGCTTCAGGTTGCACCTAAGATTTACCCTTGCTCCAAAAAGTAGGCTATGAAAATTTATTGCTCTGGCGATGAGATTTACAGTTAGGATTTGCAACGAGGGCTACGTTCGGACGTTGGTAAAGTAGAAGCACACACTTGGCTTCCAGTAGAAGAAAACCCTTCAGTATCTAAATTGCAATCCTTCGTAGTCTGTTGCCAAATAGATACTATCCTTGTAAAGGAAAAAGGAATATAGGAAATTATAGGATATTTCGCCGCTCAAAAGTAGAAAGAGCTATGGGTGGATTTAAAAGCGAGAAATAGACCAATGCCAAGCCGAAGTAATGGGTTAACAGCGCGGGAAACACACCTGGCGAGATGTCAAGAGGTGTGTCCCAATGATTGAGGTGTATGCGTGCTAAGCCGCCAAGGTCAATGCAATTCGAGAGACTCTGATGGGATTGTGCACAGCTCAGTCCTAGTATTAACATAATGAAAGACCTCAAACTCTTCATTATACAATTCCATTTTCAATATGGCCTTCATTCATCATCATCATCATCATCATTATCATCATTATCATTATCACGTATCTCTCTCTCTCTCTCTCACTCTGTTCTTTCAGGCGCTTGTGATTAATGGCTCTAGCATATTCTTTGATCTAGTCAGCATTATCCTTTCATTCAATGCAATGAGTAAGTAGATTGGCTCCCAGCATGGCTTAGCTGAGTATCTGCTGCCCGTAGACGAGCTGTAGATTGCCGGTGATTGCAGGTGCTAATGATTTCCCACTCTCGATCTTTCAGATGGCTGGGCCGTTGCGTTTAGTATTATCAACCTGGTGCTTCGTCCGGTGAGTGTGGCTCTGCTCTATCGGGAGTTCAATTCACGTGGTGGCAGCCTGCAGAGTGGTTCCGTGTTCCCCACTAGTCAACAGCGTAGCTATCAGGACATCGACCGTCCCACGCAGCCGACACCGACCAACGCGCAGCCAGGACCGAATGTGGCAAGCATTTTCTAGGCGGGATCCCAGGATCCCAGCCATCATCTTCAGTTACGTGCAATCCGCAATCTGCCATCTGCCATCCGCAATGTGCAGCCTGCAACCTGGAACCGATTACCCAACTCGTAACCCTTCCAAGTCCTACTAACCTGTCAGGGGGCGTGGCAAGGGCGTTTAACTATTGTAGTGCAGAATAATTTTTTGTCTGTTTTTTGTTATATTATAAAAAGCCTTAATTTTAAGCAAAATGTGTAACGCCGTGCGGACAGCAGACAGCAGGCAGCGCGGCAAATAAATCGGCAAAAGACAAAGGTAACAATAACGGTAACGATATACATAACGATTCAAAGTTATATATGTATTTCTATGTATTTATAACAAACATAATATAAGGAAATAACGCCTACTTCTATGCTATGTTAACTTAACATCTAACGATCGTATGAAATAAACTCGGGCGTTCGATAACTGTACTTCCAGCTGCATCTGTATCTGTATCTGTATCTGTATCTGCATCTGAATGTGGATCAGAGTCTGCACCCGCTCCTTTTAGTCTAAGTAGCTAAATAAATAATTTATGTAGCGCCAAACCTCTTAATTCGCTATGTACAAGCCCGCAGGTGAGTGCCACCAGTTGGGCCCGCCCCGTGGCAGCTAGAAACCCTCCTTGGCCGCCCGAAACTTGTAGTGACTGCCCCGACCGTCCAGGCAGGGCACCTGCACCAGGTTGAAGTAGATGGACCCCATGAGCTGGGAAGCCGAGGTGTTGGTCATCTTGAGGCACGAGAATAGCATGTCATCGCAGATGCAGTGTGATCTGTGGCAGATTGGGATGATGATTAGATGGCCATGGCCTCCACGTCAATCTCTGGCTACTTACTTGGTGTACAGCGAGTCGTTCATTAGCTCGTACTTGTTCTGGTAGGCGCGGATCTTCACCGGACACAGATCGTGCTGGCGGCAGCAGCGATCCATGGCCATTTCGCTGCCCAAATCGTTGTACGTCTCCGCAATGTCGCCAGTTCCACACCACTTGGTGCCTGTAGCGATTACCGGGGTGGGGATGGGGGGACGGGTGTAAAATGATCCAGTAAACACTTTCTAGAAAGTCCTCTTACCTGGAATGATGCCGCTCAGCAGGGAGAAGGGACTGCGCGGAAAGATGTTGGCTGCCAGCTTAAGGGTGCCCTCATTGGAGGAGTCACTTCCATACGTCGCTCCACTGGAGCTGGCACCAGCCTTAGCTCCGTCCGCACTACCGCCGCTGCTGCTGCGCTCGGAGCCTTCGCTGGAGAGGGACTTGGTCCTGAAGTTGGCCGCATAGTTGAGCTTGTCCACGTGCTCGCATTGGTGCATCAGCTTGAGCATCTCCTCGAACTTGATCTCCAGTGGCCTGTTATACTGGCTGAGTGCGCCGAGCAGCATTTTTCCCTCCTTCTCGTTGCTGCCGGAGCGAAAGCGAGAGCGAGAGCGAGTGAGCACATGGGGGAGATGAGGAGGCGGGAATTAGCGTTTCATCCATTGACATGACCATGGAATACCTACTATATCTCAATCAGCTCGCAGCCAAGAAGCAGCTTCTGTGGCCCCAACTCTGTGACGGCGATCGTCTGATCGTGATAGTATATCATGATGAGTGAGTCGTTGCTCACGCGCTTGCCGCTGGATGCGAGAGGAAGGGGAAAGAAGGAGGTGAGAGGGGGCGGTTATAATGGACACTAGATAAAACTACTGATTCGATTATGGGCACATGGCCAGACGCCCGTACGTCCATAGCTACGTGACGTCCATGGCAATGGCTGTGGCCAGTGAAACTGTCAACTGGCCAATTCAATTTGCATGGACGCCAGCGGATTATTAATCTGGGATCGACTCACCTGTAGGTTTTCATTTGACGTAGAGAACGCTGCTCGATGATCTGCTGCGTGAAGGATTGGAACGAGGGGAATCCTTGCAATCCCTGCGGCAGGCTGAACGACAGCGTCGGCTTCGCCAGCGCCACCGATGAGCTCAGGTATCCCAGGAGCGCGCAGAACACCACCGAGGCGAGCAGCTGAAGCCGCCGCTTGCAGCACGAGTTGTGACGCATTTTTTATGTAGCAGTCCTCAGAGATCCTCAATGACCAGCCAAGATCCTTTGCCGGTTGGATAGACCAAAGGCATCACTCCGACCCACGTGTTCACCACGATAACCTCGATAACCGCTGGCCACCTGCGGCAACATAAAATTTTAATTCGTTTCAAATTCAGTTATTCGCTGAGCTTGCACTTCGTCCTTTGCTGTTGTTGCTGCTGTCCCTGTTCCGGCGTTGCATTTGCCACTGTGCGCGAGTGCGAGTGCGAGTGCGAGTCCGGGCCAGAGCTCTGGGCACTGGCCACAGGACACGTTGTGTGCGAGAATATTTTATTCATTTTCAATTTCAGTCACGGAGACCGCACCAACAGCTGACTACCTTCACAGGACCTAACAAGTTTAGTCCTTGGGAGGAAGGGAGCTTGATTGTAAATGCAGAGCTTTACGCCGAACGCCACGTTTACGATTTGTGGCATTGCCTGAGCGCCTTTTGACACTTGTCTGCTTTGGCTCAATTGCAACCACTCAACCAAACACCCCCTCCCCACACCCCGCCTCAATCCCAAAGGCAGGGAGGGAGGCACAGTTCCAGTTGGCGCCAAGGTGCTACTTGGCAGGCTCTCACTCGGTGCTATGTGCGAGCTGCAAGCTTACAGTGTTACCTGACGTGACAGGTAACTACCCGTACCCTGGACACAATCCACTTTCAGAAGTTTCAGATCTTCAATGGAAGATCCAACCGATCCTCGAGGGAAAGAAGGACGTTAAGTGGGCAATAGAGAACAATCCTCATCCAGAGGGAGTCACCATAGTTCAGATTGAAATCAATTCAAAAATTATGAACTATTCAGTCAGTGATTGGAGCCAGATCCTTAGAGCCTAAGGACCTACGTGCCAATGTCTGAGCTTGCCTGACTCAGAGACTCATCTGCGAGCAGAGCTTCGAGTTGCTGTGTGTAATATTTGGCTTTAAATCTTGCCCACTCGTGAAATCTTTGAATTTCAAATTTAATTATTTAAATTAAAATAAGTTTAAATTTATCGTCAATTATTTTAGTTTATAAACAATTTAAAGCGTGTTAAACAAATTAAAATGCAGTGCGGATGCCTGAGGCCCAGGCCCTAGGTTAACTTTCTCCCACTCTCAGTGTTACTCTGCCTCGCCTCTACTCTTCCGCCCGCACTCTCTCTCCCTCTCTCTCTCTCTCTCTCTCTCTCTCTCTCTCTCTCTCTCTCTCCCTCCTTCTCTCTCTTCCCCATTATTGTGGAGTTTGAGAGCCGAAAATGTGTTGTCCACACGCACAAAAGTCGCTAATCAAAATCTTTGTTGCCCCAAAAATGATGATTATTATGCATATTACAAGTACAAACACACATGCACGCACACACACACACACACATTCATTATGTATGAATTTATGGATTATATATATGTTTTTTAATATATATATAAAGTATTGTATTGTTTACGTTTTTTATGATTCGCCAAGGCCCAAACACGAAAGTTTACGCAAGCGGCCAATGGGTGAGGTGGAGGGGGGGTGGCGTCGGAGGGGAGCCAACTGCGACGCACACGTGGGAGTGGGGAGTGGGAAACGGGGGGTAGGGGTAGTGCCGAAGTGAAAGTACAGAGCATTGTTGTATGAACTGAGTCAAAGCTGAGGCCCCAAATGCAACGCTTTGGGCCATGCGAAAGAAACTGTGATGACAAATCTTTGATGTTTGGCAATGGAAACTTGGCACTAGGCACTAGGCACTTGGCACATGGAACTTGGGACCTGAGACTTGAGATTCGGAACTTGCTCAACCTGAGTACCGTAAACAGTGATCGTTCATCCAAGCGCAGTTATTCAACATTTGGCACCTTTTGCAACTGACCAAACCTCGGGCAGATCTTACGACTTCGCAGCCAGAGGCGCAGCGGTCGGATGACTGTTCATGGAAGATTTTTGGTATCTCCTCCAGCATGGAGACCCTTAGCAAGTGACCGGAAGGTTTCGGGTAATAAAGACCCAAGAATCTGGGAGTAATAAAAATATATATTCCATTCATAAAATTTGATTAGCTGCAATTAAAAAATGTCTATTGATCGTGCCTTGAACCTTGAGAAACTAGTTTTGGGGTCCCTTGACCCTCCAGTTTATAGTGGGTTTAGGCATTTAAAGTGTGCAAGAATAAAATATTGGCTAATTAGGGTAGAGATCCTCTTTGAACGCCACTCCCATAGTTAGAGAAAGTCGCAGTACTTGGCGGAGGCAAATCCAAGCCCATTTGGGTTTTCTGTGCGGAGAAATCGAGTGCTGGGATCAGAAAGGTTTCATCTAAAAATCAGTAAATCTGTTAATCTTCTGATGTATTGGCCATTTGGGCGCCCCACACATAATCTCATTTTTGACCCACATTCAACTAACGAAATATACGGGCTACAGTTGAGTGGCTTTCGGACTGTTTCCTGCTCAGAACTATGAGCCTCGCTTCCGGCCAGTCTCTGGTCTCAGTCTGCTCCGCCGCAACAATAGTCAGGAAATGACAAGCGAACAATGAGACTAGCCCAATACTAATATATATATATCTGTATATATATATATTATAATATATATATATATGTAGAAGGTCTTACGAAAGACCCCGCCGAAAGCAGAATTCAAATGAGCTTAGAGACTTGAAGTATCGACTATTGGGAACAGATTTGAAACTTGGCCAACTTGAACTTCGGTTTTGGGCTTTAGCGGGTTGAAGGTTCAAAGGTGCACAGCTTTGCATAACAACACTATAAAAATCAGCAGCAGCAGTAACAACAACAACAACAACAACAATTTATTGTTAACGTAGGTCAGTGATGCATGGGGCACGCGTGTTGCACGAAGCGAAGTAAAACTCGACCGTGGGCGAAAATCGTTGACGGTTTTCTTGTTGTTGTAGTAGTAGTAGTAGTAGTTGTTGTTGTTGTTGTTGCTGACCCGCTAAAGTAGCAGCTGTTGCTGTTGTTAATGTTTAATGTTGCTTGTTGTTTCGACTGCAGTAAAAGTGGAGCTGGTGCCGTGCGTCCAACGGCCGCTGCCGTTGCAGATGCGCCAACCAAACGAAGAGCCAAGCAGCCGGCGGGCCATTCATCCGGCAACTGGTTTGCAGGTTCGACGCGACTTTAACTTTCACATTGGGCGCGCGCTTAATTGTGGGCTTTAATCTTTGGTTAATTTGCTCCAGTTTTGATTTTCATTTAAAACACATGCCAGATGCCACGAACTGGCGATTATAGCGATGCGAGAAGCGTGATGAGAAATGCCAGACAGTAGATCGGAGATGGGAGATGAGAGATGAGAGATGGGAGATGGGAGATGGGAGATGGGAGAAGGGAGGTGGGATGTGGGATGTGGAGTCGAGGAGATGCTTCAGATGATGATCATTAGACTGACGATTGCGTTTCTATTTGTAGGCGATGCCACTAATGATCACTGGGCTCTGAAATTGCTTCACTTGGTTGACGATTTACTCGCTTTGTGTTGTTGTTGGTGTTGTTGGTGTTGTTGTGGTTGTTGTTGGTGTTGCTTTGTTTGCGACTGCGTGCGAAATTGTTTAGCAAGCGCGAATAAAAATCGCATAAGTGGCCAAAAGCGAAACTCAACTCAAAAGCGACAGGAGCTGTGATGTAACCCACGGGGACTTCTTTATCCTTACATCAATTGAACAGGATATGTCCTCCTTCTATGCCACCAGAATAAACGAGTCCTTGGCCATCTCTGTAGAGCTTACAATGTTCCAACTTTCAACTTATCTGGAGTCGAGGATAGTTTACCTCTAAGATACATCCCAAACGGCCAGCTCATTGCTTAGAGGATCAACTGTACTTCGTCCGAAGCAAATCTTTGTGATTGGAAGTCATCACCAGAAAGGTGATTCCCCGTTGCGAGTTGTGTCAGGGAATCGTAATGTAAGGACTGATAGCTTAAAGGTGCCCAACGGGGAAGTGGAGTAGGGTATTCGGAGTGGCCGTACAGAATCTGAGGGTCATTCAAATTGGGGAGCTGAGAATCATCATGGTCACAGTCCAGATGATGGTAGCACAGAACGTGATGTTGTGCAAGATTGGAGCTTCTTCGATCAGACGGGGGACGTGCGCGTGTTAAGCGAATGCGCAGATCAAGATAGACAATGATGCACCATAATGAGGCTGCCGCACGCATCGTGTTGACAACTGCATCTTGCGGCATTCCCATACCCATTCCCAGACGATTGTTTCTCCATTTTATTTGCGGCTCTGATCTCTGCGTGCTTGTACCAGTTTCACAAGCGTGTTAAGTGAAACGGGGCCAGCGCAGGTCGTTCAGGTGGGGGCCGTTGATGTTGCAGCGATTTGGTAATGCTAAATATAATGTTAATGGCTATGGCCAAAACACAAATCAAATCGGTAGCAGCAGTCGTAAAAGAAACTGCTACAGAAACGCGCGGCTCGGCGCAACACTTGCAATTGGGAGCACTCGGGCTTGGCAGTGGTCAAAGATCTTTTTGAATTGCGCGCCACTTGGACGGAACGCAGCAACACGCAGCGGCGTCTGTGCCCGCTTTAAGAACTGGCAAAAAGTGGCAATTAGAATTAATATTTTAGCCATTACGTTTTTCAGCGACAGCTTAATCGGTCAGTTTCACTTTTAAAACTAAAAAAAAATTGCCAAAAAAACTAAAAGTCCACGGGCGGCAGTAATAACAAAAACAAAACAACGCTCAACCAACGGTGGCAGCAACGAAATCAACTTTTCAAAAATAAACCGCATGCGTCGCGCTCTCGTCGACCGTTCGCTTTGGCGCAAAGAGTTTAACTGATCGGTGAAGCTTCAAGAGCTGCCAGCTGAAGTCTGAGCCGCAGTCAGCGATCGGAGCTGCTGACTTGGCGAGTTTCTCGCCAGATTCGGCGGATGTTGTTAACTGCAGACCTTTAAGTAATTATTAATCAAAAAGCAATATTAAATACATTTAACAATTTTATTTCAGCCATTACCTTTATGGAAAAGCAATGCGTCATTATAAATCCTACATAAGTGTCGATATAAAATACGCTTTGAGCTAAGCGTAAAAAATGTGAGCTGTTTTTTTTTTTAACCATTTTTTGAATCAGCTTTTTGGTAATGCTTTGGACATCCCCAACGCTGGCCAAACTCAGCGATGTCAACGCAAACGCGAACGCAAACACGAGCGTTGCCGACGACAGCGACGAAGATGGAGTCGTAAATGTGTCAAAAGCAAAAGCTGCAATAGCAATAACAATGGAAACTACAGCAGCAGCAGCAACAACAACAACAACCGAAACTACAACACAACGACAAGTGCTGCAAGTTTTGGAAGCTTAGCGCTCGCGTATGTGTGTGTTTGTTTTGTGCTAGTGCGTTTGTGTGCGTGTGTGTGTGTGTGTGTTTGTGTTGTATTGAAGAGCGCAAGTGGGCGGCCTGCATCCGTATCGAAACTTCGTCGATCGACTGCTGCCTTGACTTCTACTCCCTCCACATCAACGTCAAACACAACGCCAACATAAACATAAACGTCAACCTTTGAAGTGTGTTGCCCGGCGCCCAAGTGAAAAGATTTCAAACAACTTTTACAAAGTGTCTGCCGACAGCTGGAGAAAAGTGACAGTGGGCAAAATGAAAAACAATTTAAAATGCTCTTTTCGTCTTCGAACAGAAAAATGCGTACAAGGAGCCCCAGAAAAGCAGCCAAGACACATAACCATAGCAAACACAAATCTCAAATCTAAATATAAACGGTCTGAAAGTGTGCAGGTGATGCGGAACCGTTATTATTAACAGTCCCTCCGAAACTAAATGATCGTTGACATTATAAATTTAATTTCTTTTATTTGCCATTAACTAAAAGAGAGATCCGTGATGCATAATCAAAGGAGGAGGAGCTTTACGACTGAAGTATACCCTGATCCCGGAAGAGTTTTGTGGTCTTCTTTCTTTGACACTCGATTGATAAATAGTTCCAATTTACACTATAACGATGCTTAAACTACCTTATGGGCGAGGAGGTGGGTGGCGGGGGGTGGGGGATGACAATTGCGAAGACGTGACAACGTACATGACAAACGGTTTTCTTGTTAAACACAAATAAAAATATTTAACATTTAAGCTTGTTATGTATTATATTTTATACATTTTTATACATTTTTATATAATATATATATATATATATTATATATACATATATATATATATATAATATTAGAGAAGATACCTTCTTGAACTAAGAACAACTCTTGAAATCTTCAAGTCAAGGAAGATACAAAGAGACAAAGCGTCACAACAGGATAAGCATTATCTTTATATGATATTCTGTACAATAAAGTAATTCCCTGTTCCATATAATTCCCTATTAAAGCCATATAATTAGGAAGTCGGAACTTAACTGGAGAAAATCGTCATTAAATGCATTTAAGAAGCGGAAAACCGAAGAAGCGTTAAAAATGTGTGCATTTTGATTCGGTATTGCAACCAACTTAATAAATAAATAAATAATCAGTTTATTATATATATATATATAAATATAATAAATAATAAATATTATAAATAAATGACATGGATTTTTGTCGTTTATTTCGCTCATTTTTACTAATTGAGAAACTTTTGCTTCGAAGAAATATGGAACATATTTAAATTAAAACAATATAAATAATTAAATACTTCAAATGCAGAAAGCTCAGTATAAATAATTCTACAACATTAATTGAAGCACATCGTCGGCCATTTTGTTTTTTACTCTGACAAGGAACATGGCGGCTGCCTGCTTCACGCGGCGCAGCCATCATTTTTATTCAATGACCAAACGAATAGGCAGATTGACTCTAAAAGTATGCAACACTTTTCTTCCTTATCCAGTGCAGAAACCATCTGCCGTGTCTGTTCGCCTGATACCTCAACCCGGCTGGGTCAGCCATTTCCATACAAATTTTTTGACTCGCGTTCCAAGTGAATGAAGAAGAAGAAGCAGTACTCAGCCAACGACTGCGTTTTGTTTGTTCGATGTTTTGGGCTTTAAGAGAGACTTAAGAAACTGAAACGGCTTTTTCTAAGAAAACTATTTTTTAAATAATTAATTGTTTATTTTTCGTATATTATTTACTTTTAATAATTCGTTGTTTTTGTCACTTGTTGGCTTCTTTGTGCTTATTTGAAGGCTTGAACTTCCTTGCTGCAATTGAGGCAAAAACAAATGTTACCAGCAACCGAAGCTACTACAACAATTTGTGCACTCACAACTAAAACAGCAACAACAATAACAAAGCGCAAGCCCATGACTTGGTCAAATAATGTCCGATTGGGCTGAACTACGTCTGGTCCCTTTTTCCCAGTCCTTGAATTAACTACTTGTATTGTATGATTATTTATAATAATATTGAACTTAACTTTATTTCGATCGTTTATAAATAATCATCAGTTATAAATAATCGCCTTTAAAGTGCAAGTCATAGCAGGCGTAGGACATTACTCCCCAATTGACTTTGCTCTAAAGGCTTTCCTCATTTCCTTCTCCTACTCGTTGTGCACACATCCCAAAGTTATCCTTTTTCTGTTCTCGGTCAAAATTAAATAATTACTACCCACACTTTTAACACTTTTAAAGTTCTGTCCGATTTATTTGTCAAGTCTCTTAGTATTTAGTAAGCTTCGAATGTACACTGAATTACTCGTGACTATAAGGATCCTTCTGCTACTTCCC
Source organism: Zaprionus lineosus (assembly GCA_035044505.1). Taxonomy (NCBI): domain Eukaryota; kingdom Metazoa; phylum Arthropoda; class Insecta; order Diptera; family Drosophilidae; genus Zaprionus; species Zaprionus lineosus. The sequence goes on from JAWNNX010000185.1 coordinate 65,941, forward strand.
TGTCTAGGGAGGCGGTGCCGCACGAAAAAAGGAACACCTCGAGCTCCCATATCTTTGCAAAGGATGATAATGATATTGATATTGATATTAATATTGCGTGTGTCGAGCTTGGACAGTTACCAGAAGGATGACCCACGTTACTAGAGTTCCTATCTGTACCGAAGCCAGTAGCAACCTCAGACCACGTCCAACCCGAAAATGTCTAGAAATAATGAACCGAAATAAAGTTCTTTGATACAACTGATTCTCCATTTTTATTTGGGGCAAGGGAAAGCACCAATGGCTTGTGGCACGACTGGAAACCAGAGTCCTGATGATTGCCAGGAAATGAGATTATTACAGATGATGAGACACAACTACAACTACAACAAAATCAACCACAACAGCAACTACAACAACAACAATAACTTTTACAGAAACAACTTAAACAGCTACAACAACATGAGCAACACCACTAACAACAACACGAGTAGTGAAGCAACAAAAATAAAATGGTTATACCACACAACTAGAACCAACAACAAACACATAAACATCAAGAAGAAAAACAACAACAACGGTGAAAAATTTTTGAAGGCAAATGCATGGAAAAAATGTCCTGAAGTTCTTAAAGTGTCAGTATCTCAGCTATTTTAAGGACAATCAGAATATCCTTTTACGTGAATATGGTTGAAGTCTTCCCACTTGTAATTCAGTTATAAAAAGGACGAAAGTCCTTACAGGGTCCGAGATCTAAGCACTTTTATGCTATGGAAAAAACCATTATATCTCGGCCGTGTCCTTACATATCCTGACAAGCTAAATGTCATAAGAACCGGAACATTCAGGACTACAAGTCTGCCAAAGGACATTAAAATCGTCCACATAGTTTCCGATATATCGTCTTTATCTCTATTTTCGAACGATTTTTCATGGATTTCCTTGTAATATTTTTTCTTTGTTGTTTTTGTCCTTCTTTCCATTACAAAAACAACAAAAATACTAGATTTGGAGATGTTGTTGTTCGTGTTGTTATTGTTAGTGTTAATGTTGTAGTAAGTGTTGTTGTTGGTAATGTTGTTAGTGTTGTTGTTGTTGTTGTTGTTAGAAGTTTTGTGGCTATTGTAGGATTGGTAGTTGTTTTATTGTTGCAGCAATTATATAAACACAACACTAACAACAACAACAACAACAACAACAGCAACACTAACAACAACACTAACAACAACACTAACAACAACAGCTAACAACAGCACTAACAACAACACTAACAACAACACTAACAACAACACTAACAACAACACTAACAACAACACTAACAACAACACTACAACAACAACACTAACAACAACACTAACAACAACAACAACAACAACAACAACACTAACAACAACACTAACAACAACACTAACAACAACACTAACAACAACACTAACAACAACACTAACAACAACACTAACAACAACACTAACAACAACACTAACAACAACACTAACAACAACAACTAACAACAACAACAACAACAACACTAACAACAACACTAACAACAACACTAACAACAACACTAACAACAACACTAACAACAACACTAACAACAACACTAACAACAACACTAACAACAACAACTAACAACAACACTAACAACAACAACAACAACAACACTAACAACAACACTAACAACAACAACTAACAACAACACTAACAACAACACTAACAACAACACTAACAACAACACTAACAACAACACTAACAACAACACTAACAACAACACTAACAACAACACTAACAACAACACTAACAACAACACTAACAACAACACTAACAACAACTAACAACAACAACAACAACAACACTAACAACAACACTAACAACAACACTAACAACAACACTAACAACAACACTAACAACAACACTAACAACAACACTAACAACAACAACTAACAACAACAACACTAACAACAACACTAACAACAACACTAACAACAACACTAACAACAACAACACTAACAACAACACTAACAACAACAACAACTAACAACAACACTAACAACAACACTAACAACAACACTAACAACAACACTAACAACAACACTAACAACAACACTAACAACAACACTAACAACAACAACAACACTAACAACAACACTAACAACAACACTAACAACAACACTAACAACAACAACACTAACAACAACACTAACAACAACACTAACAACAACACTAACAACAACACTAACAACAACAACTAACAACAACACTAACAACAACACTAACAACAACAACTAACAACAACACTAACAACAACACTAACAACAACACTAACAACAACACTAACAACAACACTAACAACAACACTAACAACAACACTAACAACAACAACAACAACACTAACAACAACACTAACAACAACACTAACAACAACACTAACAACAACACTAACAACAACACTAACAACAACACTAACAACAACACTAACAACAACACTAACAACAACACTAACAACAACACTAACAACAACACTAACAACAACACTAACAACAACACTAACAACAACACTAACAACAACACTAACAACAACACTAACAACAACACTAACAACAACACTAACAACAACACTAACAACAACACTAACAACAACAACAACAACAACAACAACAACACTAACAACAACAACTAACAACAACACTAACAACAACACTAACAACAACACTAACAACAACACTAACAACAACACTAACAACAACACTAACAACAACACTAACAACAACACTAACAACAACACTAACAACAACACTAACAACAACACTAACAACAACACTAACAACAACAACAACAACACTAACAACAACACTAACAACAACACTAACAACAACACTAACAACAACACTAACAACAACACTAACAACAACACTAACAACAACACTAACAACAACACTAACAACAACAACAACACTAACAACAACACTAACAACAACACTAACAACAACACTAACAACAACACTAACAACAACAACAACAATAACAACAACACTAACAACAACACTAACAACAACACTAACAACAACACTAACAACAACACTAACAACAACACTAACAACAACACTAACAACAACACTAACAACAAACAACAACAACAACAACAACACTAACAACAACACTAACAACAACACTAACAACAACACTAACAACAACACTAACAACAACACTAACAACAACACTAACAACAACACTAACAACACTAACAACAACACTAACAACAACACTAACAACAACACTAACAACAACACTAACAACAACACTAACAACAACACTAACAACAACACTAACAACAACACTAACAACAACAACAACAACAACAACAACAACACTAACAACAACACTAACAACAACACTAACAACAACACTAACAACAACACTAACAACACTAACAACAACACTAACAACAACACTAACAACAACACTAACAACAACACTAACAACAACACTAACAACAACACTAACAACAACACTAACAACAACACTAACAACAACACTAACAACAACACTAACAACAACACTAACAACAACACTAACAACAACACTAACAACAACACTAACAACAACACTAACAACAACACTAACAACAACACTAACAACAACACTAACAACAACACTAACAACAACACTAACAACAACACTAACAACAACACTAACAACAACACTAACAACAACACTAACAACAACACTAACAACAACACTAACAACAACACTAACAACAACACTAACAACAACACTAACAACAACACTAACAACACTAACAACAACACTAACAACAACACTAACAACAACACTAACAACAACACTAACAACAACACTAACAACAACACTAACAACAACACTAACAACAACACTAACAACAACACTAACAACAACACTAACAACAACACTAACAACAACACTAACAACAACACTAACAACAACACTAACAACAATACTAACAACACACTAACAAAAACAACAACATAACAAAAACAACAACAATAAAAACTAACAAAACTAAAACAACCTAACAACAACACTCAATTTCAGGACAACAGGATACCTCAACATGAAATAGCGAGACCAACCAACAATATTACAACTATAAAAAGGACGAAAGTCCTAACAGGACACTAACAGAACATTACACTACCAAAAAAACCATTAAACACTAACAACAACACTAACAACAACACTAACAACAACAACAACAACAACATCAACAACAACAACAAACACAACACTAACAACAACACTACAACAACATAACAACAACACTAACAACAACACTAACAACAACACTAACAACAACAACATAACAACAACACTAACAACAACAACTAACAACAACACTAACAACAACAACTAACAACAACAACAACAACACTAACAACAACACTAACAACAACACTAACAACAACACTAACAACAACACTAACAACAACACTAACAACAACAACAACAACAACACTAACAACAACACTAACAACAACACTAACAACAACACTAACAACAACACTAACAACAACACTAACAACAACACTAACAACAACACTAACAACAACACTAACAACAACACTAACAACAACAACAACAACACTAACAACAACACTAACAACAACACAACAACAACACTAACAACAACACTAACAACAACACTAACAACAACACTAACAACAACACTAACAACAACACTAACAACAACACTAACAACAACACTAACAACAACACTAACAACAACACTAACAACAACAACAACAATAACAACAACACTAACAACAACACTAACAACAACACTAACAACAACACTAACAACAACACTAACAACAACACTAACAACAACAACAACAACAACAACAACACTAACAACAACACTAACAACAACACTAACAACAACACTAACAACAACACTAACAACAACACTAACAACAACACTAACAACAACACTAACAACAACACTAACAACAACACTAACAACAACACTAACAACAACACTAACAACAACACTAACAACAACACTAACAACAACACTAACAACAACACTAACAACAACACTAACAACAACACTAACAACAACAATAACAACAACAACAACAACACTAACAACAACAACAACAACAACACTAACAACAACACTAACAACAACACTAACAACAACACTAACAACAACACTAACAACAACACTAACAACAACACTAACAACAACACTAACAACAACACTAACAACAACACTAACAACAACACAACAACAACACTAACAACAACACTAACAACAACACTAACAACAACACTAACAACAACACTAACAACAACACTAACAACAACACTAACAACAACACTAACAACAACACTAACAACAACACTAACAACAACACTAACAACAACACTAACAACAACACTAACAACAACACTAACAACAACAACAACACTAACAACAACACTAACAACAACACTAACAACAACACTAACAACAACACTAACAACAACACTAACAACAACACTAACAACAACACTAACAACAACACTAACAACAACACTAACAACAACACTAACAACAACACTAACAACAACACTAACAACAACACTAACAACAACACTAACAACAACACTAACAACAACACTAACAACAACACTAACAACAACACTAACAACAACACTAACAACAACACAACACTAACAACAACACTAACAACAACACTAACAACAACAACTAACAACAACAACAACAACAACACTAACAACAACACTAACAACAACACACAACAACAACACTAACAACAACACTAACAACAACAACAATAACAACAACACTAACAACAACATCTACAACAACATTAACAACAACACACAACAACACTAACAACAACAACAACAATAGAAAAAACAATAATGAATCATACATTGTGTTTGTTAGTGTTGTTGTTGTTGTTGTTGTTGGTAGTGTTGTTAGTGCTGTTAGTGTTTGTGGATCGTGTACGTTGTCAATGTTGTTGTTTCTCAGTGTATGTTGCTGTCATTGTTCGCTATTTCGTTGTTGTTTTCTGTTTGTATGTATGTATATATATATATATATTGTATGTATGTGTGCCTATATGTAGTGTGTGTAGTACTTGTGTATGTATATATGCAGTGTTGTTGCATGTCATTATTGTTACTGTTGTTTATTTGTATGTATGTATGTTTGTATGTATGTATGTTGCTGCTGGATTTGTGTATCTGTGCTGTCGTTGTTTGTTGCTGTATTGTTGTATGTGTTGTTGTTGTTGTGTGTTCATGTCTAGTGTATATTGTAGGTGCTTGCTGTAGTGCTGTGATTTGCATGTGTGGTGCTCTATGCTGTTTCCTGCTAATAGTGCTTTTGTTTGTGTCTGTATGTATGTTCCTATTGTTTTTGTTCCATGTATATTGTAGTGTTGTTGTTCATGTATGTTGTGTGATATTTGCTGTTCATGTATGTGTAGTGTTTTTGTTCAGTGTTTGTTGTTAGTGTCTGTCTGTGTATATGTATGTCATGTATGTTGGTGTAGTATGTCATGTGTGCGTGTTGTTTTGTTTGTATGTCTGAGTGTATGTATGTTTTGCATGTTGTTGTTGGGTGTGTGGGTGCGTGTTGTTGTCTGGTGTTGTTGTTGTTGTTGTTGTTGTTGTTATTGTGTTGTTGGTGTTGTTGTTGTTGTTTGCTAGGGTTGTTAGCTATTGTCATGTCTGTTGTATAGCGCATAGTGTTGTCTGTTCGTGCTGTCTGTTGTTGTATTGTAGTGTTTTTGTTTGTGTTGTTGTTGTATTCTGTTTATGCTATCGTTCATGTGTATTCTGTTCGTGTATATATCTGTCTGTATATGTGTATGTGTTGTTGTGTAGTGCTCATGTAGTGTTAGTGCATTGTTCATGTTGTTGTTGCTGTTATTGCCGTATGTTATCTGTTTGTCCTGTCATAGTCGTATGTTGTCTACGTGCTGTTGTTGGTGTTGTTTTGTTGTTGTTGTTAGGTGTTGTCCTGTTAGTGTTGTTGTTCTAGTAGTGTTGTTAGTGTATGCTGTTTAGTGTTGTTGTTGTTGTTGTTATTGTTTTTATTAGTGTTGTTGTTAGTGTTGTTGA
>JAWNNX010000187.1:0-177500 GCA_035044505.1 Zaprionus lineosus
TACATCACAAAGATGTGCAACATATCGAAAAATATCGAAAAATAACGAAAAACCATAGATTTCTTGTGTTTTGCTTAAAGGATCGCCATTTTTAACATTGCAACTGCCTTTTTAGCCATGTGTTGCATGTTGTTACATCACAAAGATGTGCAACATATCGAAAAATATCGAAAAATAACGAAAAACCATAGATTTCTTGTGTTTTGCTTAAAGGATCGCCATTTTTAACATTGCAACTGCCTTTTTGGCCATGTGTTGCATGTTGTTACATCAGAAAGATGTGCAACATATCGAAAAATATCGAAAAATAACGAAAAACCATAGATTTCTTGTGTTTTGCTTAAAGGATCGCCATTTTTAACATTGCAACTGCCTTTTTGGCCATGTGTTGCATGTTGTTACATCACAAAGATGTGCAACATATCGAAAAATAACGAAAAACCATAGATTTCTTGTGTTTTGCTTAAAGGATCGCCATTTTTAACATTGCAACTGCCTTTTTGGCCATGTGTTGCATGTTGTTACATCACAAAGATGTGCAACATATCGAAAAATATCGAAAAATAACGAAAAACCATAGATTTCTTGTGTTTTGCTTAAAGGATCGCCATTTTTAACATTGCAACTGCCTTTTTGGCCATGTGTTGCATGTTGTTACATCACAAAGATGTGCAACATATCGAAAAATATCGAAAAATAACGAAAAACCATAGATTTCTTGTGTTTTGCTTAAAGGATCGCCATTTTTAACATTGCAACTGCCTTTTAGGCCATGTGTTGCATGTTGTTACATCACAAAGATGTGCAACATATCGAAAAATATCGAAAAATAACGAAAAACCATAGATTTCTTGTGTTTTGCTTAAAGGATCGCCATTTTTAACATTGCAACTGCCTTTTTGGCCATGTGTTGCATGTTGTTACATCACAAAGATGTGCAACATATCGAAAAATATCGAAAAATAACGAAAAACCATAGATTTCTTGTGTTTTGCTTAAAGGATCGCCATTTTTAACATTGCAACTGCCTTTTTGGCCATGTGTTGCATGTTGTTACATCACAAAGATGTGCAACATATCGAAAAATATCGAAAAATAACGAAAAACCATAGATTTCTTGTGTTTTGCTTAAAGGATCGCCATTTTTAACATTGCAACTGCCTTTTTGGCCATGTGTTGCATGTTGTTACATCACAAAGATGTGCAACATATCGAAAAATATCGAAAAATAACGAAAAACCATAGATTTCTTGTGTTTTGCTTAAAGGATCGCCATTTTTAACATTGCAACTGCCTTTTTGGCCATGTGTTGCATGTTGTTACATCACAAAGATGTGCAACATATCGAAAAATATCGAAAAATAACGAAAAACCATAGATTTCTTGTGTTTTGCTTAAAGGATCGCCATTTTTAACATTGCAACTGCCTTTTTGGCCATGTGTTGCATGTTGTTACATCACAAAGATGTGCAACATATCGAAAAATATCGAAAAATAACGAAAAACCATAGATTTCTTGTGTTTTGCTTAAAGGATCGCCATTTTTAACATTGCAACTGCCTTTTTGGCCATGTGTTGCATGTTGTTACATCACAAAGATGTGCAACATATCGAAAAATATCGAAAAATAACGAAAAACCATAGATTTCTTGTGTTTTGCTTAAAGGATCGCCATTTTTAACATTGCAACTGCCTTTTTGGCCATGTGTTGCATGTTGTTACATCACAAAGATGTGCAACATATCGAAAAATATCGAAAAATAACGAAAAACCATAGATTTCTTGTGTTTTGCTTAAAGGATCGCCATTTTTAACATTGCAACTGCCTTTTTGGCCATGTGTTGCATGTTGTTACATCACAAAGATGTGCAACATATCGAAAAATAACGAAAAACCATAGATTTCTTGTGTTTTGCTTAAAGGATCGCCATTTTTAACATTGCAACTGCCTTTTTGGCCATGTGTTGCATGTTGTTACATCACAAAGATGTGCAACATATCGAAAAATAACGAAAAACCATAGATTTCTTGTGTTTTGCTTAAAGGATCGCCATTTTTAACATTGCAACTGCCTTTTTGGCCATGTGTTGCATGTTGTTACATCACAAAGATGTGCAACATATCGAAAAATATCGAAAAATAACGAAAAACCATAGATTTCTTGTGTTTTGCTTAAAGGATCGCCATTTTTAACATTGCAACTGCCTTTTTGGCCATGTGTTGCATGTTGTTACATCACAAAGATGTGCAACATATCGAAAAATATCGAAAAATAACGAAAAACCATAGATTTCTTGTGTTTTGCTTAAAGGATCGCCATTTTTAACATTGCAACTGCCTTTTTGGCCATGTGTTGCATGTTGTTACATCACAAAGATGTGCAACATATCGAAAAATAACGAAAAACCATAGATTTCTTGTGTTTTGCTTAAAGGATCGCCATTTTTCACATTGCAACTGCCTTTTAAGCCATGTGTTGCATGTTGTTACATCACAAAGATGTGCAACATATCGAAAAATATCGAAAAATAACGAAAAACCATAGATTTCTTGTGTTTTGCTTAAAGGATCGCCATTTTTAACATTGCAACTGCCTTTTTGGCCAGTGTTGCAGTTGTTACATCACAAGATTGCAACATATTGTTACATCACAAAGATGTGCAACATATCGAAAAATATCGAAAAATAACGAAAAACCATAGATTTCTTGTGTTTTGCTTAAAGGATCGCCATTTTTAACATTGCAACTGCCTTTTTGGCCATGTGTTGCATGTTGTTACATCACAAAGATGTGCAACATATCGAAAAATATCGAAAAATAACGAAAAACCATAGATTTCTTGTGTTTTGCTTAAAGGATCGCCATTTTTAACATTGCAACTGCCTTTTTGGCCATGTGTTGCATGTTGTTACATCACAAAGATGTGCAACATATCGAAAAATATCGAAAAATAACGAAAAACCATAGATTTCTTGTGTTTTGCTTAAAGGATCGCCATTTTTAACATTGCAACTGCCTTTTTGGCCATGTGTTGCATGTTGTTACATCACAAAGATGTGCAACATATCTTGAAAAATATCGAAAAATAACGAAAAACCATAGATTTCTTGTGTTTTGCTTAAAGGATCGCCATTTTTAACATTGCAACTGCCTTTTTGGCCATGTGTTGCATGTTGTTACATCAGAAAGATGTGCAACATATCGAAAATATATACGAAAAACCATAGATTTCTTGTGTTTTGCTTAAAGGATCGCCATTTTTACATTGCACTGCCTTTTTGCCTTAGTGATCACGTGCCATTCGCTAATTTCTTGTGTTTTGCTTAAAGGATCGCCATTTTTAACATTGCAACTGCCTTTTTGGCCATGTGTTGCATGTTGTTACATCACAAAGATGTGCAACATATCGAAAAATAACGAAAAACCATAGATTTCTTGTGTTTTGCTTAAAGGATCGCCATTTTTAACATTGCAACTGCCTTTTTGGCCATGTGTTGCATGTTGTTACATCACAAAGATGTGCAACATGAAAAATCGAAAAATAACGAAAAACCATAGATTTCTTGTGTTTTGCTTAAAGGATCGCCATTTTTAACATTGCAACTGCCTTTTTGGCCATGTGTTGCATGTTGTTACATCACAAAGATGTGCAACATATCGAAAAAATAAAAATAACGAAAAACCATAGATTTCTTGTGTTTTGCTTAAAGGATCGCCATTTTTAACATTGCAACTGCCTTTTTGGCCATGTGTTGCATGTTGTTACATCACAAAGATGTGCAACATATCGAAAAATATCGAAAAATAACGAAAAACCATAGATTTCTTGTGTTTTGCTTAAAGGATCGCCATTTTTAACATTGCAACTGCCTTTTTGGCCATGTGTTGCATGTTGTTACATCACAAAGATGTGCAACATATCGAAAAATAACGAAAAACCATAGATTTCTTGTGTTTTGCTTAAAGGATCGCCATTTTTAACATTGCAACTGCCTTTTTGGCCATGTGTTGCATGTTGTTACATCACAAAGATGTGCAACATATCGAAAAATTCGAAAAATACGAAAAATAACGAAAAACCATAGATTTCTTGTGTTTTGCTTAAAGGATCGCCATTTTTAACATTGCAACTGCCTTTTTGGCCATGTGTTGCATGTTGTTACATCACAAAGATGTGCAACATATCAAAATATCGAAAAATATCGAAAAATAACGAAAAACCATAGATTTCTTGTGTTTTGCTTAAAGGATCGCCATTTTTAACATTGCAACTGCCTTTTTGGCCATGTGTTGCATGTTGTTACATCACAAAGATGTGCAACATATCGAAAAATATCGAAAAATAACGAAAAACCATAGATTTCTTGTGTTTTGCTTAAAGGATCGCCATTTTTAACATTGCAACTGCCTTTTTGGCCATGTGTTGCATGTTGTTACATCACAAAGATGTGCAACATATCGAAAAATATCGAAAAATAACGAAAAACCATAGATTTCTTGTGTTTTGCTTAAAGGATCGCCATTTTTAACATTGCAACTGCCTTTTTGGCCATGTGTTGCATGTTGTTACATCAGAAAGATGTGCAACATATCGAAAAATATCGAAAAATACGAAAAATAACGAAAAACCATAGATTTCTTGTGTTTGCTTCAAAGGATCGCCATTTTTAACATTGCAACTGCCTTTTTGGCCATGTGTTGCATGTTGTTACATCAGAAAGATGTGCAACATATCGAAAAATATCGAAAAATAACGAAAAACCATAGATTTCTTGTGTTTTGCTTAAAGGATCGCCATTTTTAACATTGCAACTGCCTTTTTGGCCATGTGTTGCATGTTGTTACATCACAAAGATGTGCAACATATCGAAAAATATCGAAAAATAACGAAAAACCATAGATTTCTTGTGTTTTGCTTAAAGGATCGCCATTTTTAACATTGCAACTGCCTTTTTGGCCATGTGTTGCATGTTGTTACATCACAAAGATGTGCAACATATCGAAAAATATCGAAAAATAACGAAAAACCATAGATTTCTTGTGTTTTGCTTAAAGGATCGCCATTTTTCACATTGCAACTGCCTTTTTGGCCATGTGTTGCATGTTGTTACATCAGAAAGATGTGCAACATATCGAAAAATATCGAAAAATAACGAAAAACCATAGATTTCTTGTGTTTTGCTTAAAGGATCGCCATTTTTCACATTGCAACTGCCTTTTTGGCCATGTGTTGCATGTTGTTACATCACAAAGATGTGCAACATATCGAAAAATATCGAAAAATAGACGAAAACCCATTTTTTTTTGCTTAAAGGATCGCCATTTTTAACATTGCAACTGCCTTTTTGGCCATGTGTTGCATGTTGTTACATCAGAAAGATGTGCAACATATCGAAAAATATCGAAAAATAACGAAAAACCATAGATTTCTTGTGTTTTGCTTAAAGGATCGCCATTTTTAACATTGCAACTGCCTTTTAAGCCATGTGTTGCATGTTGTTACATCACAAAGATGTGCAACATATCGAAAAATATCGAAAAATAACGAAAAACCATAGATTTCTTGTGTTTTGCTTAAAGGATCGCCATTTTTAACATTGCAACTGCCTTTTTGGCCATGTGTTGCATGTTGTTACATCACAAAGATGTGCAACATATCGAAAAATATCGAAAAATAACGAAAAACCATAGATTTCTTGTGTTTTGCTTAAAGGATCGCCATTTTTAACATTGCAACTGCCTTTTTGGCCATGTGTTGCATGTTGTTACATCACAAAGATGTGCAACATATCGAAAAATAACAGAAAAACCATAGATTTCTTGTGTTTTGCTTAAAGGATCGCCATTTTTAACATTGCAACTGCCTTTTTGGCCATGTGTTGCATGTTGTTACATCAGAAAGATGTGCAACATATCGAAAAATATCGAAAAATAACGAAAAACCATAGATTTCTTGTGTTTTGCTTAAAGGATCGCCATTTTTAACATTGCAACTGCCTTTTAAGCCATGTGTTGCATGTTGTTACATCACAAAGATGTGCAACATATCGAAAAATATCGAAAAATAACGAAAAACCATAGATTTCTTGTGTTTTGCTTAAAGGATCGCCATTTTTAACATTGCAACTGCCTTTTTGGCCATGTGTTGCATGTTGTTACATCACAAAGATGTGCAACATATCGAAAAATATCGAAAAATACGAAAAATAACGAAAAACCATAGATTTCTTGTGTTTTGCTTAAAGGATCGCCATTTTTAACATTGCAACTGCCTTTTTGGCCATGTGTTGCATGTTGTTACATCACAAAGATGTGCAACATATCGAAAAATATCGAAAAATAACGAAAAACCATAGATTTCTTGTGTTTTGCTTAAAGGATCGCCATTTTTAACATTGCAACTGCCTTTTGCCATGTGTTGCATGTTGTTACATCACAAAGATGTGCAACATATCGAAAAATAACGAAAAACCATAGATTTCTTGTGTTTTGCTTAAAGGATCGCCATTTTTAACATTGCAACTGCCTTTTTGGCCATGTGTTGCATGTTGTACTCAGATGCAACATATCGCAAAATATCGAAAAATATCGAAAAATAACGAAAAACCATAGATTTCTTGTGTTTTGCTTAAAGGATCGCCATTTTTAACATTGCAACTGCCTTTTTGGCCATGTGTTGCATGTTGTTACATCACAAAGATGTGCAACATATCGAAAAATATCGAAAAATAACGAAAAACCATAGATTTCTTGTGTTTTGCTTAAAGGATCGCCATTTTTAACATTGCAACTGCCTTTTTGGCCATGTGTTGCATGTTGTTACATTACAAAGATGTGCAACATATCAAAAATATCGAAAAATAACGAAAAACCATAGATTTCTTGTGTTTTGCTTAAAGGATCGCCATTTTTAACATTGCAACTGCCTTTTTGGCCATGTGTTGCATGTTGTTACATCACAAAGATGTGCAACATATCGAAAAATATCGAAAAATAACGAAAAACCATAGATTTCTTGTGTTTTGCTTAAAGGATCGCCATTTTTAACATTGCAACTGCCTTTTTGGCCATGTGTTGCATGTTGTTACATCACAAAGATGTGCAACATATCGAAAAATATCGAAAAATAACGAAAAACCATAGATTTCTTGTGTTTTGCTTAAAGGATCGCCATTTTGAACATTGCAACTGCCTTTTTGGCCATGTGTTGCATGTTGTTACATCACAAAGATGTGCAACATATCGAAAAATATCGAAAAATAACGAAAAACCATAGATTTCTTGTGTTTTGCTTAAAGGATCGCCATTTTTAACATTGCAACTGCCTTTTTGGCCATGTGTTGCATGTTGTTACATCACAAAGATGTGCAACATATCGAAAAATATCGAAAAATAACGAAAAACCATAGATTTCTTGTGTTTTGCTTAAAGGATCGCCATTTTTCACATTGCAACTGCCTTTTAAGCCATGTGTTGCATGTTGTTACATCACAAAGATGTGCAACATATCGAAAAATATCGAAAAATAACGAAAAACCATAGATTTCTTGTGTTTTGCTTAAAGGATCGCCATTTTTAACATTGCAACTGCCTTTTTGGCCATGTGTTGCATGTTGTTACATCACAAAGATGTGCAACATATCGAAAAATATCGAAAAATAACGAAAAACCATAGATTTCTTGTGTTTTGCTTAAAGGATCGCCATTTTTAACATTGCAACTGCCTTTTTGGCCATGTGTTGCATGTTGTTACATCACAAAGATGTGCAACATATCGAAAAATATCGAAAAATAACGAAAAACCATAGATTTCTTGTGTTTTGCTTAAAGGATCGCCATTTTTAACATTGCAACTGCCTTTTTGGCCATGTGTTGCATGTTGTTACATCACAAAGATGTGCAACATATCGAAAAATATCGAAAAATAACGAAAAACCATAGATTTCTTGTGTTTTGCTTAAAGGATCGCCATTTTTAACATTGCAACTGCCTTTTTGGCCATGTGTTGCATGTTGTTACATCACAAAGATGTGCAACATATCGAAAAATATCGAAAAATAACGAAAAACCATAGATTTCTTGTGTTTTGCTTAAAGGATCGCCATTTTTAACATTGCAACTGCCTTTTAAGCCATGTGTTGCATGTTGTTACATCACAAAGATGTGCAACATATCGAAAAATATCGAAAAATAACGAAAAACCATAGATTTCTTGTGTTTTGCTTAAAGGATCGCCATTTTTAACATTGCAACTGCCTTTTTGGCCATGTGTTGCATGTTGTTACATCACAAAGATGTGCAACATATCGAAAAATATCGAAAAATAACGAAAAACCATAGATTTCTTGTGTTTTGCTTAAAGGATCGCCATTTTTAACATTGCAACTGCCTTTTTAGCCATGTGTTGCATGTTGTTACATCACAAAGATGTGCAACATATTTCTGCATCAGCATGTCTATTGTAGCATACATTTGTGGGCTTGCAAATTATAGCAGAAGTTTAAATGTGAAAAATGGCGATCCTTGAGGCAAAACACAAGAAACCTTTTATTTTTCGATGTTTTGGCCATTTTGATGATGTAAGCCCTTTCAAATTTGGCAAAAATCGAAAGCAGTTAAGATATTCTAATAAAAAGTGCAATCAAAAATCCTCAAAGAGCATTGATACAACTAGAGATGAATTAAGGGGTGGAACGATGAAAATGAAATTGAAAACCGTGTGCAGACTTAAGCTCGGTGGGACAAAGTCAAAACGAAACGAAAAATCAAAAGCAAAAATGTAAACAAGATACAGAAAAATGTATTTTGTCTTCTGCCATTGGCTAATCCTCGCCTATTCTGTGTTTTGATCCGTATTCTGTTTACATTTCAGCATTTTGATCACCCTCTTCAAGAATGTATTCCAACTAGGGTGTGATAAGTTACCACATATTATTAATTAGGGACAAAAGCAATATTCTCCAAGATCAACTTTCTATTTAATTTATCATTGTTTAAGAAGCAATCCCACTGTTTATTCCAAATTTTTATAGGTTGTGAAATGAATGCTGTGCACCTATCAATAGTATGTACAGGGTGTAGTTAAGCACATACTTATTTTCAATGGTACCGCTCATGAGTAAAATGTAAGTTTAGCCTCGAAAGACAAATCATAAAATTTGGGAAGCACTAATACTAGCAAATACGCCGCTGTGTCATACACGCAAGTGCAATAGTGTGAAGATCAGCGGCAGGCCAAATATGACTAGAAAAATTGAATTGAAGTAAAATTTTGTCAAAGTTATGCCAGGCAAAGAACTTTTCGTCTGCGAGTCGCACACACACAACCATTAGGCGCTCGTATTATAGGAGCTTTATGCATTGGTGTTAGAATCAGAGTCTGACGAAGAAGTTCTTGCAGCTGTGGCAAATCGACAATTTGTGAAAATTTGTGAGACTAGCAAATTCATTCATTAGGCCAAATATGATTTTGAACATTTATTGACTATTTTATATTGCAACATATTTATTCAGGGAATAATTAAAGAGCCCTATATCCTCATACATAATGTATATTGAAATTATTTAAATTGGGAAATTAATATTTATGGTTATAATTATAAATACATTTTAAAATACTTTAAGTATTGGGGTGCCTCAGAAGAAAATAATAGACATTAAACTCCTTTACATTGTCAAATTTGTCAAATGATCAAGCTAGTCAAGTCTGGCAAGTGTCTGCTTAGCACTTGTAGCAAATATTGTTTTGCTTAAAATTTTTTGTATTCGCACTCGCATACTAACAAATGGGCTGTGTAGCAATACGAAGGAACTACATTAGTGTGTGCTGTGCCGGCACTGGCAGTAGGTAGAAAATTGTAATCGAGCCCTTGCTTTACCCATTCTTCTTGAAAGAAGACAAAATATCAGTCAAGTGACAAACTGCCTAAGTTAGAAGGAGACAAAATACCAACACAGTTGACTTTGCGCCCGACAGCAACGATTGTCTTTGTTTTCATTTGCCTGTTCCAATTCCATACCGAGCTTAAGTCAGCGCACGGTTTTTCAACGCGTTTCCTTAATTCATCTCTAGTTGTATCAATGCTCTTTGAAAAATCCTGTTGAACACGAGCCCACAAAAGTATGCTACATTTGGAATGTTTCCGATGTTGTAACATGCAACCTATGGCCTAAGAGACAGTTGCAATGACAAACATGGAAATCTATCAGGAATTCAAATTACGATAACTTGGCCAATAACAATCGGATTTTAAAGTTTCAAGTTTGCATAGTTAAAGAGTTAAGTTGCCGCTTCTTTGTTTGCTGCGGACACATATAGCGCGGTATTTAAGAGAATGAAGCTTTTTCTAGTTTTTGTTGTTCGTTTTCTTTTGTTGTCAGCAACAACAACAATATTTTCTAAAATACAAACATATATAAAAATAAGGATCCTTAAGATCCGTAAGCCTCCTTTGCTTGTGGAATGCAGAATAAATGATTTTATCAGGCGTGAGTGTGGAGGCAGAATAAAGGAGTAAGTTGAATTATCCTTGCGCTCGTCTTCCACAGTATCAGATGTATGAGTTACTAGTTACTATTGGTATACATATAACCCTTATATGTACAGGACATTGACACACTTCCTGTGAAAACTGTAATTTCTGAGGAATGTAAAAAGTATAGAAAATAATTAAATGTAACCTAAATAACGAGGATGTTAAAGAGACACCTAATAATATCCTGTACGGCACGCGTCGGCCACACGTCGTTTAACGGGTGTTGGGTAATTTACACTTCCTGCCAGGACAACGGGGCGGCAATATTCCGGGTGTTCGAGTGTTTGGGTGTGTGGACATGATATGCGCCGCCGGAATTTCATTAAATAATCGTTAGTGTAAATCAATTTGTTAGATCAAAGCGCCGAGTGTGGGCGTCAAGTGGGCGACATGGCGACAAATGAAAAGAAAATATATCACAGGTCCACAGGACCAAAGCACCAAATGTAATAGTCAGGATATAACCAATTTGTGCTGCAAATAAAATGCAAAGAGCAAATATTTGAGAGCATTGATGACGAAATTACAAAACGTTGACACGTGCCGAGAACCGCGATGCTTGAAGTGTGAACACGTGCAGGACTATCAGTGTCCAAAATCAACAAGGATCTAAATATATACTAAAATCCTTAATTCATCAATAAATAGCATGAAATGAATATATTTCGTACTGACTGTCTGAGTGTCTTACTACAAGAAATTGTAGACAACATTGTGAAGGTCAATGCAATTTAGTATTTTAAAGGATGTCCACCAAGGATGTGATTTGGTTACTTAGATTACTTAGCCATGCTCTCGAAGAGACTAGGCAATTACTAAGCTCACTTGAAATCCATCAAAAGCGTCATTGGGATAATCGCATTAGGTCTTTAGACTTTGTCGACGTAGAGAGTAAATAAAATGTTTTCGTCATGGTCTTACGCAAGGATCTCATCCGCTGAATTGTCCTGTTGCTGTCGCTGCTGTGAAAAGTACAAGCGTTTGAAATTTAATTTAACGCATTTACATGCGGCTTAAGATTTGAGGGCTTCAGGGCATGGTAAACAAATCAAATATATTTAGGAGCAGGAACTCAAACAAAGGGATGCGACGCACCATCCACCGATTTCAAAGTCCAAATGAAATTCGCTTTTCGGCAGCAACGCACTTGATGATAAAGGATATACGCGTGCAAATATATACATATATATATATATATATACTCTATCTGCATCTGCGACCCTGCGCACATGCTACCCTGGCGGGTGGTGCTACCGATGCTTCTGCATGGTCCTTCGTCCTTCCACTTGGTGGTTGCTGGCAGCAGCGAGTTAAAAACTCAATATTTGAATAACTTACTACCGTGCGAGTGAACTTTGAGGCGTACTTGAGGGTTGAGGGTTGAGGTTCTGGGAGGACAACGGGCAGGCAGCTACTGCGGCTGGTCCTGTGCGCAAAAGGACAATTATTTGCTTATGCGTTGTCATTTAAATTGAGTTTTAATGTTGATAGCATACAACAATCCCGTTCCCGTTCAGGAAGCTTTGACCGAAAAGTTGTATACAATTGTGATTACAAACAGTTGCAGTTATTCGGATGCTCGGTGGACATCTCTCTCTCTCTCCCTCTCCCTCTCCCTCTCGCTCTCTGTCTCAACAATGACATTTATGTGGGCACCGTTATTTACTTTATCACGTACACATTCGAAAGTTATGAGCCCATTAAATGTCCGTAGTAAACACAAATATCCATAATCCATACCAAGGGGCATGCCACTCCTCCAACCCCCCATGCAATGCGTGCTACACATGTACGCGTAATTGTTTGTCGATGTCCTCGAATGTCGTGAGAATATTCACTTGGCTCTTTTCATCGCCTTCCCCCTCCTTCCTTCCTTTCATCCATCATATTACTTTCAATTCGTTTTCTTTTTGTTTTCCCTCTTCCTTAGCCTCCCTTCTCGCTCCTCGCTTCTCGCTTCTCGCTCCTCGTTCGCCTGTTGCGTACGGATATACAAAAGTTTAGAGATTAAATACTTTCAAGTTCCCTCACAGAAGTTCCAAGAGGTTTAAAGCAAGGACATATTTTTCTTTAATAAAAATAAATCAATATTAAATGCAATTTGATATTTTCCTCGCCTTGCCTTATTTTAAGTCTTTAGCTTAATAAAAATTTACTTTCATAAAAATAAAATATTAATATATTTAAATAAAATATAAAAATAAATAAATATATGTATAATTTTATTTATAGGAACATCATTTAAAAAGCCTACAAAATGACAGCTATAAATAATTGATTGGGCTTAATTTTCAAATCACATAAGCAACGTATAAAACCGAAAATTAATTAAAAATCGTAGCCCCAATTTTGGGATACATTTTCAGTGCATATATGGACGTTTTGTATGTGTGCGTAAGTGTGTTAATCCATTGAAGAGCATTTGTGGGGCGCGGCAATATCAAAATTCATAAGGACCTGCTGCCAGTGGTGAAGTGTTTTTGCGCAAAAACTGTAATTTTTATTCATTTCCAGGACGCACTCAGAAGTGGCTGCTAAACGATTATTAGCAATTTGATATAACTGCATGTAAGGACAACACAAGAACAAGTCAACAACGACACACACACACACACACGCGCTCATGCTTACATATAAATACATACATATGTTTGTGTAAATGTATGTGTGTATGCATGCCTACATACACGTGTAGCTACTTACATAAGAGCATAGCACAATGCTGTTGTCTCTATGCATGATGTGTGTGTGTGTGTGTGTGAGTTTGTGTACGTGTGTTTGTATGTGACAGCAAACAGTAAAAAATCACTTCAGTTAACTAAATCGTCGCAACAACCATGCGCCGACTGCGACGCACTGCAAACAACAAAGGATGCTGCCCAAAGAAGGGAGACAGAAACAGAGCAAGGAAGGCGAGAGCAATCGCACACACACGTTGACAGCGGCCATTTCGAAAGGCGTGCCAACGGGCAGCAAACAACCAATCAGCGCACAGCTCTGCCCGTGCGACAACAACAGCCGTCGCGCAGCGGCGACGTCAACAGCGCCGCAGCAGCAGCAGCGCCAGCAAACGGCATACATACAGAAGCTGAGGCTGGCGTCGCTGCTACCACGGCCGCCATTTGTCGCTGCGGATGCGTGCAGCGCTGAAAGTTAAGCTCATTGCCATATTTTTGCTTTCTACTTTTTGCTTTCGGTTCGGTTTTTGCTTTTCGCTTTGGTCTCTTTTGAATTTACTTTACTAACAAAACATGACTGTTGGGAGGCAAAAAGGAAATTGTTTTATCAAATGGGTTTCCTTACGCTTTTTTATTATGAAATTAATTTTCAACATGGAAGTCCCAGCCCCACACTTCAGCCTTTGTATATATATATATATGTATGTATGTATGTCTGTATGTTGGTTTTTCTGTGTGTGTGTGTTTGTAAGTGAGTAACTCTTCGCTCTTTGTACGTCTCTGTTTGCACTACTTTGCGTTCCTTAATATTCATATTCCTGGCTCTTTCGAGTATTTAATGGAAATGTTTGCATAGCTTTGTAGCCCAGTTTTTCCCCCACTCCTCCCTCCTCCCATGCCAATGTATTAAAATGCAAATCTTGATTATGCATTTCAGTTTTGCAGACAAATTAAATTCATTTGCGTTGAGTCTGACAGACTCTAACGATCCCATCAAGTTTATTATGTTCCCAACGTGTATTTATGTTTGTATGTGAGTGGTGTGTGTGTGTGTGTGTGTATACGTCTGCATGTAAGTACTGGCACATATGCCAACTAACTGTAATTCTTTTGTTTTTCAACATTGCACATACATAGGTTTTAACATGTGAAAGAACCAGCAACTAAAATCGATGCGCATTTGGCCAGCACTTAACGGGCTTCCATTTGGGGGAGTGTTGAGTTGTGTTGCATTGTGTAAATCAGCAGCGCCAACAAATTAATAACGTAATATAGCCAATAAAGATGCCAACGGCTGGACAAATACACTCTTTCTTCCCTGCCAATAACTAATATGTAATGACAAGTACAGGTCTACATATATTTAAATATATTCATATATACATATGTGAGATTGTGTGTGTGTTGGTTACGCTATAGGTGCAACAAAATTTACTCTCAATGCAATTGAAGCCAATGTGAAATGCTGTCGGTAATCGATAACAGTATGCAACAAACAAACATTTCCAATAACCCTCAGCCTATGCTGCACTCTAAGTGCACCACGACTTGTGCACTCGTAGGATTGGAAATACAGCTATTATGTGATACGTGTGTCTACGAAGCACGTGCCATGTAGCATAGTGTAATCAATACGAAAATCAGACTCAAAATAGAATGGCCACTAAGTCAGTTAGCAAGAATGTCAGACAGCTAATTGTAAAATCAGTTTAGGCGCGATTTTCAATGGGCTCACTGCACGAAGCTCACAACTAAAAAACACAAAATTACAAAACTGACAAAATAAAAATCTATCATTCGATGTTTAGCGGTCGACTAGAGCAATTAATTAGTTAATACAATAAAAATAAATCAATTAAATATGGTTCAATTCCAAGGCAATCCCGGTGCCGGGGTAGGCGCTGGTTAGTAATTAATTAAATTCTCTTTTCTAATATCAAGTTAATCCAATCGAAACAAATATTTGTTTCTAAATTAAAGCTAAATTCAAATCTAATAAAAGCCTAAACGAAAAGCTTCAATTACAATTAAAATTAAAAATAATTAAACTAACAAAATTTTTGTATTTATGCATGTGATGTGGGTCTCAGTTTAATAAATGTCAATGCCACAATTAAAGTATTAATATTGACCTATAATAAATATTTATTTAAATATATATGGATCGAAATAATTAAGACCTGTCGTGAAGTAAGCTATCCGTCGGAGCAGAACAATTCACTTAATAATTTAAAATTAAAATAATTCTGTTGTATGGTTTATTATACAAAAAAATAGACACCTAGGAATTTGGTGTTCAACAAAAAAAAAAAAAATTAAAAAAGGATAAGAAGAATTAAAAATTAAATCAAACTAATGTGCTTGTTAAAACAAAAAAAGAAGCTATAAAAATAAAAAAAAAAAATAAAAATATAAAGCTTAATATTAATTAAAATTATACTTAAATACTTACCTAATAATCAGAGTCCATAAAAGTGAAACATTCTTTTATTTTTATAGCTGTTTATCAGCTAATAACAAAGCTTAATTAAAAAATAAGTCAATATCCAAAAACAAGAATTAAATAAAAAAAAACATTTATTATTTTTAAAAACGGAAAGGCATATTTTCAACATTTTTAAACAACTTATTGTAGCTCAAATATTCAAATTAATAATATAAATACAATTTTTTATTTAACTTACATAAAACCTTATTTTTTAACAGTCTACCATTTATTGAGTTTTCTTAAAAGTACAAATTCTCACAGAATAAAAAAAAGCTTAGTTTTAATTTTTTTTTTTTATAAAAAGATAAAAATCAATAAAGATAATATAAAAAAATATTAATATTAAAGAACTAAACAATTACTTAATAGAAGAATACTTAAATAATCAAACAATGACACAAAAGTAAAGATAATTAATATTGAAACAAATTTCCAATAAAAAATCAATGCGTGAAAATTAACCTATAAATAAAAAATTTTCTTAGCAAGAGAAATAATTAAATACTAATTAGATAATTTTAAAATAAAAAATAAATGAGAAATTGTTCAGCCAACTCAATTATAAATCCGCTGTACGTCTTATAGAACACGTTCACATGGTCACTTTGGACAAGACGGGAAAGAAGTCCTTCGGCATCTGTATTGTACGTGGCGAAGTGAAGGATTCGCCCAACACGAAAACCACAGGAATATTTATTAAAGGAATTGTGCCCGACAGTCCTGCTCATCTTTGCGGAAAACTGAAGGTCTGTTCTATTGACGCACAACAAAGAATTTGGAGATAATGCCCACATGTTCTCAGGTCGGTGATCGTATATTGTCTCTGAATGGCAAGGATGTGCGGAATGCCACAGAACAGGAGGTCATTGATCTCATCAAAGAGGCGGACTTTAAGATTAATCTGGAAATTCAGACGTTCGACAAGAGCGAAGAGGGTACCAAAAACGATCCACGCAGCAACGGATACATGCAAGCCAAAAACAAGTTCAATCAAGGTAAGATCAGGATTCCCTCTGGTAGTTCCTTGAAATGGCGTTCAATTGTCCATTTGTAGAGCAACAACCCAGCAATAATGCCATGCCTGGCACGGGAGGCATGGGAAGACAGCCGACCGTACGAAACGATCCGAAGCGAACCACAACGTTCACCGCATCCACGCGTGTCAGGCACATGCAAACGAACTACATGGATGAGGACGATGAAGATACGCGCGACATGACCGGTCGCATCCGCACCGAAGCTGGTTACGAGGTGTGCAAATTGTTGCGGGGTAAAATCAATGCTCCAAATCAATTGATTTCCCTTTTCAGATTGATCGTGCCTCTGCGGGTAACTGTAAGTTAACCAAACAGGAAAAGGATCGAGACAAGGAACAAGAAGATGAGTTTGGATACACGACGGCAAAAATTAGCAAGCGATACAACATGATGAAGGATCTGCGGCGCCTTGAAGTGCAGCGACAGGCTAACATGCCGCTTGGCATTGCGCTAGCCGGGCACAAAGATAGACAGAAAATGGCCTGCTTTGTGGCTGGCGTGGATCCCAACGGCATACTCGCTAGTGTAGATCTCAAGCCGGGTGACGAGATTGTCGAGGTCAATGGTAATGTGCTTAAGAATCGTTGCCATCTGAACGCCTCCGCTGTATTTAAGAACATCGATTGCGAAAAGCTCGTGTTGATCACTTCGCGTCGCAAGGCCAACGACGAAGGGATGTGTGTAAAACCAATCAAGAAATTTCCAACGTCATCCGATGAGGTAAAAAAAATAAATTCCTTCCTGGACAGCACTCATTCCTTGGTGTCTATTTCCAGACTAAGTTCCTCTTTGACCAGTTCCCAAAAGCTCGCACGGTGCAGGTGCGCAAGGAAGGATTCTTGGGCATAATGGTTATCTATGGCAAGCACGTCGAAGTGGGAAATGGAATTTTTGTCTCCGATTTACGGGAAGGATCAAATGCAGAGGCGGTAAGATCATACCTAAATCTTGCTCCTTCATTGATAACCCAAAAAGTCATCGTTAACCAGGCGGGCGTTAAGGTTGGTGACATGCTGTTGGCGGTTAATCAGGATGTAACATTGGAGTCCAACTACGATGAGGTACGTACGAATAATACTTGAAGATTGCCTTGACTTGACATTGACCTTTGGGCAGGCGACTGGATTGCTTAAGCGGGCTGAGGGCGTTGTTACCATGATCCTACTAACACTCAAGAGCGAAGAGGACATTAAAGCTGAGCGCGACGTAGAACAGAAGAAAAAAGAGGGTAAATTTTGTAAATATAAAAAATATCATTGTACTCATTCCGCATATCCCGCATCAGAGGCGAAGAAGGAGGAGGAGAAGCCACAGGAACCTGCAACAGCTGAAATTAAGCCTAACAAGAAGATACTCATTGAGCTTAAAGTGGAAAAGAAGCCATTGGGCGTCATTGTTACTGGTGGCAAGAACAACCACGTGCGGGTACGTAGTTTTTAACACGTTTTCCAAGTTTTTCCTCGTTGTTATTTCGACTTTTGACTCTGCAGACCGGATGTGTCATCACACACATTTATCCTGAGGGCGCCTTTGCGGCGGACAATCGTCTCAAGATATATGATCACATTTGCGATATCAATGGCGTTGCTGTGCACTGCGAGAGCATGACCACGCTTAAGGTGCATCAGCTGTTCCACTTAACCTATGACAAAAACATCAACTTAACCGTATATCGCGCGGATCCGCCGGAGTTGGAGAAGTTCAACGTGGAATTTATGAAAAAGAGCGGCAAGGAGCTTGGTCTTTCGCTGTCGCCAAACGAACGTGGCTGCACCATCTCCGAAATCGTATGTAAAATACATGAAATGGATGCACAGAGCTAACTCAAGTTTCCACTTACAGATTCAAGGACAGTATCCAGAAATCGATAATAAGCTTCAACGCGGCGACATTATAACCAAATTTAACGGCGATTCACTGGAGGGTTGCACATTCCAATTATGCTACGCTCTTTTCAAGGGCGCCAATGGCAAAATCTCAATGGAGGTAACACGACCAAAGCCAACACTACGCACCGAAGCACCCAAGGCATAAGGCGAAACGTAACTCATCCATTAAAGCCGCATGCTAGTGCCATGAAATAAAACAATTAACGTCAGTTCTAATTTAATAACATCTGGTGTTCCGTTATTTGGGTTTATTTATCTTGAATGGGAACTGCTTATGCTATAGAGCTTGCATTCGATGCGATACGGGGCCACAGATCAGCACATTCCTTGGCAACTGGTCCAGTAATGGCGGATCCTTTCATTTCGCCTTTATTGTTCACTATGACCCCCGCATTATCTTCAAAGTATATAAAAACACCATCCCTCCTCCTGAATGGCTTCCGCTGCCGAATAACCACGGCCGGCATAACCTAGAAATGAGAATAGGCACACGTTAGAAAAACACAATTCACATAAAAACACACACTAATCAATTCAAAAGCATTCAATATTTGTTTTGCACTTTTTTTTTTTTTTTCTTAGCATGTTGCACGCACATTGTTTTGGGTTGTTGTTATTGCACTTTAAGCAACAAATAATGCACATCTAATTTTTACTTTTTCACTTCACATATTATTTTTGGAATTGTACGTACCTTCTTTCTCAACTCTGGCTTGCCCTTCTTGACGGTGGCAACAAACATGTCACCAACACCAGCAGCTGGGAGACGGTTCAATCGACCACGAATACCGTGCACAGCAATAACGTACAGGTTCTTGGCACCTAAAATTATTGGATTAACCAATAAGAACACTCATTTCTAATTGATATTCGGCTTTCGTGAATTACCTGTGTTGTCAGCGCAATTCATAACAGCGCCTACGGGCAAACCCAACGAGATGCGGAATTTACCTCCCGCGGTACCTCCACGTCCTAATTGACAAAAAACACAAATAATTAATTAAATGACTATTATGTATAAGGCACTTCATGGTAACGTAGTTGTTTCGCGTTAATTAATTGTATTTAACATGATTTATTTGGATTTAATTTATTGAAAAATACCTCTCTTCGACATTTTGCTGCTTGTTCGGAACCGAAAGGAAATAAAAAGAAAGAGCTGGTTCGATTTCCGAACTGCAGCCAACTTAACTTAAATTTTCGTTGGAACCAGTAGCGTTGCCACACACATTCGAAGCACCAATTCGTTGTTCGCTCTTTTGCAAAGCAGCCACCAATGAACCAGAAATAGACAAGCGGTAGCGTTGCCACCTGCTGTAAATTTTTGATTTCCATCAATTACTTTTTCGTAAATGCTCCAAAAAACAGCTAAGAAATATTGTTTCATTTATTTATGTTAACTTAATTTCAGCCAATATATTTGATTTAATAATCTAAGGAACTTTTTTTTAACTACTCCGAAAAAGTCTAAATAGAAGTATATATAAATAAATATTGTGGAAAATTCAAAAAAATATTACGTTAAAACTCAGTTTTTAATTTAAAATTAAAAAACTAATATTAAACTATATATTTTTAATGATAGTGTGCTGATCAAATAGTGGTTCCAAGCAAATGCCTAATGATTAGCATACTTTTCACTTTAACCCGCACCTAACTTCACGGAAGCGCGATTATTTTGATGTTTACAATTCAGAAGAAAGGCTGCTAAAATGGATAAACACGGCTTGCTAAATTATGTTAAAAAATTAATTCACTCTTTATTAATATCGTCTCCACGACGTATGAACATAAATGATTTAAATAGAGACTATAAAAAAGAAGAAGGCTGCATTGTACCATACTGCAATCTCGGCTTTAAGGATATGGAAAGCTTTCTACGTTCCATACCGGATACTGTACAGGTGAGTTTTAAATAATTAAATAAATATACAATACAACAAATATACAATTCACATTAAGCAAATCATTAATCTGTTGATATTATATTATGAAGGTGATTGGACATGGACAAGAAGCGCTGGTAACAGCAACACCTAACGCAAAAACAGCACACATTCAAAGTCTCGTAAATGGTCAAAAAAAGCCAAGCAAAAAGCCAAAGTTTAATAACAAAAACAATACATTTTCGAATAAATTGCCTAATCAATTTCATGACTCCAAGATCTACGCAAGTAACGACGATCTTAAAGAGAAACTCACAAGACCCTCGTATAATAAGATTCCAGAACAACCAGCAAACCCAAAGATACACACAACTAACAAATTAAATGAAATTCACCAAGATAAAGATTCTTCTTTAGACGAATTGGAAGCTTATGTGAAAGCATTGGCAAATAAGGCAAAGTTTCTGTCAAGTAAACAATCTGAAGTTAATCAAAACTTCCAGACTAAAAATAAGCAGTTCACGGACTACGTATCGTCCAATGAAGGCTCTGATGGAGATGCAATTCCGGCGTTTGCATTGGCAAGTAAACTTGTAAAATCCACTAGATTTCAATATAATATATCTATTTTAGGACGAACGTATTTTAAATTACTCGTATAACTATGATTCATATCATGACGGTTTAATCAGTGATTCATTTGTTGGGGAAACCAATACTTTGCGGCAAAGCTACGTAAAAGATGTTGACAGAAGTCGGTCAACATTTAAGGAGACTAGAATGAATGCTTCACCAGCAACCGCCGTGGTGATTATTATGCACATTTTTTAAAATTTTATCATGCTATAAACAAATTTTATATATTTTTTAGGAAAAACTTTTTATAAGCGTTCACAACCTAAAGGATGTAGTTCGTATAAATTATGACTTACCGCATAGCAATACGCAAGTCCGGCTAAACGATCGCTTAGTAGTAGAGATTTTAGAGGTAACTAACTAATCGGGATTAAAATTTAGACAATGGGAAATTCCGCGTTTATCTTACAGGTGTCTAGTCCTCATAGCTTTCATTTTTTGATTTGGGATAGAAATCATGAAGACTTTCGAGCCATGTTTGCGGACATGCAGTAAGTTGTACTACAGTTTACATAAAAGTCATTCTTTTTATTTATTTTTTAACTGTAACAACATTTTAGGCGTTTCTACAAATCAATTGATTTATTAAAATATAGTATTCCGTTACATTTGATCGTGGCTGGTCACTTGTGTGTTGTCCAGCTCGATGGTCAGTGGCAGCGTGCTCGAGTCATAAATATGAAGGCCGGTAAAAGGAGTAACATTGAGGTAAGATTTACTTAAATGAAAAGAGGAAAAAAGAATTAAACTCAATATTTTAACAGGTGGAAATTGTGGACACAGGAGAGAGACTATGGGGAAATCATAGCGATTTGAAGTATCTAAGCAAAGAGTTTGCCACATTACCGTCCCAACGTCGACCTGGTAGACTGGCCTATATGGTGCCCAAGGAGGGACGATACTTTTCGGCAGCGGCTGGCGAATACTTCTTTAATCTTGTAAAGTATCGCAAGCTCTTTGCGAAAGTTGAACATATCAGCAATGTGGTAGGTCGAAGATTTTGTTTAAAGCACATATAATATGTTTTCCAATTTCAGGATAACGCTCTCCATGTGGTGCTTGTTGATCCAAACGTTACTGAAACAACATTGAATATAAACGCTGAGCTTATAGAAAACGGCTACGTGCGTCGAAGCTACAATCCTTAGAGAATATTTTTACCATAAATGGCAAAAATATGCAATAACTGTTATATTTTTATTTTTAATTTTGAATTTGATTTTGATTTTGATTTTGATTTGATTTTTTAAAGAAGACTTTGATTTTGTGTTATGTTAAGGCAAACGCTGTCCTTCTGCTTTTCATTTATTAGTTTACGTATCATAAAATACTAAGTTACATAATTCATTGAAATGAAGACAAACAACAGAAACGCAAACTACTTAAGTTCTTGCTTGCAACTGAATAGTTTTATCGTTGAAACAGAATTCTTAAGTTCAAATTATAATACATTGTTTGAAAACTGAGTCGTTATAACAATTCCCTATAAAAGACAACATTATCTATCAATGTTTTGTTGCTTGTATGTATGCATGTATGTATGTATGTATTCATGTATGTATGCATGTATTTATGTATTTGTGTATGCATGTACGTTTCATTGTATGTTGTGTTTATAGTCATTTCTAAATGTATATTTTCTTATTTATTTTGATGTTACTTTTGCTAATGGTGACCGTTGAAAGGACGGCACCCTGAGGTCCTTTTTGAGGCTGCTGATTTCTCTACTACGTTGTGTGAGTGAAAAACTAATAGTTCAACTACTAATGCATTTCGTTAAATTTCATTTATAATTTTTTGTTTTTTTTTTTCGATTTTCGATTTTTGTTTTTTTCTTCTTGTTTTTGTTTTTGTTTAATAATATTGTAGTTGTTGTTTTGTTGTTTGTTGTTTGTTGTTTGTTGTTTTGTTGTTTTGTTGTTGTTGTTTTGTTTACTCCATTTTTGTTTAGTGTTGGTTTCATCATTGCAATGCGTGTTTAAATATGCTATATAATCGCAATAATACATAATTGTTGGTTTTCATTTGTTTGTTGTTTGCTCTCGAGTACATAATAGCTACGCGCATTAATATATTTTTGTTTTTCATTTATTTTCTTCTTTTTTTTTTTGTTTTCTTTTATGGTATGCATAACGTATCGGCCTTCAATATATCATAAGTTGATGCACGTGTGTATTTTCTTTAAATGTTTAACTACAGGTGTGTCGCTTTGTGTCTGTGTGCCTGTGTCCTTTTGTCTGTCTCGGTCTCTGTCTCTGGGATGGCGTTTGTATGTGTCTGTGTGGGTGGGTGGGGTTTTGGTTGTCGTGTCGTGTTGTGTTTAGTAGTAGGTCCATAGGACTAACACCTATGTAGCAATTCAAAAGTCTATTCACTTCGTTATCGTTACAATATCGTGGGCATAAAACTTATACGTATATGTGTGTGTTTGTGTGTGTGTTGTTGTGTCGTGGGTCATGTCTATGAACTTGTATATAGGTGGCTGTGTGTAGGTGTGTGTGTGTGTGTCTGTGTCTCTGTCTGCTTTAACTGACTGCTGAATTTTATCATAAGTTATTTATGTACTCTTTTTTTTTTTTTTGGTTTTTCATTTTCAATTTTTCCTTTTTTTTGATTCTTATATTAAAGTTCATCACAGTTAGCGGAGCTGAAATTATGAATAATTATTGAGGACATTGTTGTGTAATAATTCTCTATCTCATTTTGTTGTTGTTGTTCTTGTTGTTTTGTTGTTGCTTCTACTAAATCGCAATTGCATATATTATGTAAACTACCGTAAATTGATTCATCGTTTAGTGTAGTTTCACTTTTGGGGTTTTCATTTAATAATTATTATATACGCATGTGTATGTGTGTGTGTGTGTGTGTGTGTGTGTGTGTGTATAGTGGGTGTAAGTATGTGTATCGGTGTAAGGTTGTGTCCGTGTTTAAATGTTTTACTATTTATCCCATTTTTTTTTTATAATTTTTTTTAGTTTTCCATTTTAATCTTTGTGTTGGGTTGAAAACCGCTACTTAGATGGTTGCACGATGCACGCCGGGAATGCTGGTAATGATGCCTCAGTGTCATGGAGTGTTGCCCTCGAAGAGAGCGCGAAACTCGCCGCTCCTGGGCCTGGGCAGACCTTCGCGTATCGTTTGCACTGGCTCAGCAATGCTCGACTCTGACCCATGCAGTAAATTCTCTTTGAGATCCATGTCACTGCAACGGATTATTTACAGCAGAAAAGAATTGATTGATTATCTGATATTTATCTATTTATTAAACTATTATAACTTACTCATCTTTGCAGTCATCGGCTTCGGCGGCCAACGCATTGACCACCGCCGTAATTGTATTTGATTCTGGATTACTTAATTGCTCATCCTTTTGCTGCATTATGTTCGGATTTTTGCCAATCTTGTTCAGCCGCTCGGCAGCCACAGTTTCCATAGTCTTTCGCATCAATGGATACTGATCCAGAACGCAATTAAAATGATCAACGCTCAACGAGAATAGATTGCAATAGGTTTCGGCTCGCACGCTGGCCACACGACGCGCATTGGTCAGCAAACAGATCTCACCGAAGTATGATCCGTCCGAAAGAGAAGTGGCAACCTGGCAAAAACAAATTTCAAGTAAAAATAAATTGACGGATTCATAAAGTACAACTTCTTAAACTCACCTCGCCGTTGGCCATCACAATGTCCACAACTCCCTCCTGTATGAAGTACATCTTTGTACCGATCGTGCCCTCCTTTATGATAATATCACCTGAAATTCAAAATTAAAAATTAAATTAATAATTAATAATTAATAATTAATAAACATATTTAATATATTTAATTTTGAAATCCCTTTTCCGTTTACCTGGTTGGAAAACTTCGTATTTCAGTTTGGTAACTACGTCGGAAACAAAATTCGAATCGGCATTAGCAAAAAAAGGCACTGACGCCACGAGGGATCTGCAATTAATTTACAATTAAATCTTTTAATCCTTTAAATCTCAATAAATTGAATTGTTTAAAATGTTATTTAAAATTTGGAAATTTAATTAATTTTAACACTCAGCCTGATGGTAGTGAATGACTGGCTACTGCTGCTGCTGCTTAAGGATCGCCCACCTGCAATTGTAGTTGATCACATCCTCGCGCAATTTCTCGCTCAACTCCCCAAGTATCAACTCTTCGTCGAAGAATTTACCCTGGTACCGATGTTCGAAGTATTCCGTAATGCGTTGCCGCATCTCACGTGGCAATTTACGATAGGCCATGTACTCCTCCACCTGCTTGACCTTCTCGCGGTACTGCCGCCTGCTGGAGTCCAAGCTCTGTATTAGATTGGTCGCATGACCAAGGAACAATGCATAACACGTGGCGCCCGATATCATCGATAGCATCGTCAGCCACATGTCCGTCAGTGATTGTGGTGGAAATCTGTAAATTGTTTAAAATTTTTAATACATTTTATAAATTAATATTTTTAACTTTTCCTTTTAAATCTATATTAATGAACTGCTTGGCAAGGACTAGAACCATAGGGGAATAGGTAACTTACCTGCCGTAACCTATGCACAACATATGTGACATGGCCTTAAACAATGCCCATGAATACTGCTCCAGCCAATATGATTCCTAGATTAGATTTCAAAAGTTGAACCGTTCATCGGAAACGAAAGGAGTAATTCATATATCGCGAACCTGTAACTCGTTGATGGATACCCAGGAATTTGATGGAAAGCCCTGTAACATTGGCACTAAGAACTGCAGACAACCGCTCCAGTGTCCGATTAAGAGCATCATGCAAATTAAATTGAAGATCCTCATAAACACCGAAGCCATATTGAGGAACTGCAACCAGATTTATCAATAAGAGTGCACATCAACGAAAGGCCATCACCGCACTTTCTATACATGTATGTTGCTGTGTGTGTGTGTGTGTGTGTGTGTGTGTGTGTATGTATCTCCTTGAATGTGGCTGTGTTTTGTACTTATATGTATTGTATGTGTGTGTGTGTGTGTGTGTGAGTTTCTTACAACTGTGAGTATCACATTTAAGTACGAGTAACCAAAGCAAGTATATTAAATAAATAAGAAGGAAAACTTAGATTGAACTAATTTCAATTTACAACTTTTACGGCTTTACGGGCCTCCAGCTGCCACTGATCGCAGGATACTAATAATTGCGCCAAAGTTAGCCAATAAAAGCAGTGAAAAAATAAGTAACACCACAGCAATAAAACAAAACAAACAATGATAAAGTTAAAGAAACATAAAACTAAAAAGAATTTAGTGTACTGAGCAGCGAAATGCAGTTTATCCTTAAGCCAAAGCAAAACTATGCTGAAAAGTATGCTACGATTATTTGCTTAAGTATAAATTGCCAGCCCGTTGCCCAGGCGCATTATTATTAGTTTTTAGCTGGCTCTATATATACATATATAGATATGCAGACAGAAATCAGAAGTCGCTATCAATCAATTAACAATATTAACAAAAACAAAAACTAAATAATGGTATTTGTTTATAATTTGTGAGTCTAATGTTAGGCAATAAAAGAGTGTTGTACAACCTGAGAGCAATCAATCAAACCATTTCTACATTGTTTTGTTTATAAAATTGTAGATTTGTTGTTGTTTTTTTTTTGTTTTTTTTTTTTTGTATTTTTTGTGCAATTCAGCTGCTATTAATGTACAAGTGCTCATCTTAACTTTTGCTCAATTCCAAAAAACGAAACGTATTACTTATGTATGTATGGAAGTATGATAAATATACATATTTAATAATGGTCACTAAGCCGTTCAAACGATCAAAATATTATTGAAGTATTTCAAAGTATATTACAACAAAAGCGATTTTCGATTTCTTTTTGTTTTTGTTTTTGATTTTGTTCATTTCTCAGTTGTTAGTGCTACGTTTTTCTGTACAATAGTTTAAAGGTACAAACCAACCAACCAACCAACCAACAAACTCAAAAAGGAAAAAACAATCAAACAAAAATTAGAACCCATAATGAAGAGAAAGAGAGAGAGAGAGAAAATTGAGTAAAAATTTCTTGCATTCAAGTATTTAGTGTCTTGTTAGGTAACTGCAACTGAGTATGTGTGTGTGGGTGTGTGTGTGTGTTGTACTTTGGTCGGCCAACGTGTGGATAACTATAATAAATACTAAAATTGCAATCTGCAACACAACCCAACAATTTGGTGGCTTCAACGCTTGGCCTCTAAACATTGAGGAAAGTGTGGAACGCGGAGAGTTGCTTAAAATTCTTTGTACAACAGAAGAGGAAAACGAAAGGAGAAGAGAACCAAAAGATTTTTTTTTTAAAGCCCATAACCATATATCAAATACAAGAACAAAAGGAAGACAAAAAGCGGAAGGTAAAAGTAACACAAAACAAAAATGTCTACAATTAGCAACAGTATAGCAGCAGTACAAAAACTTAAGTAACATTTACAGTTGAGAAGCGAGAAGAGTTGAGTAGCGTAGAGTGGATTATCGTAGAGTTGAGTAGAATAGTGGAGAGTAGAGTGGAGAATAGTAGAATAGAGGAGCAAAAAAGCGCGCAGCTCAAAATGGCGCCAAAACAAAAGCAAAAGCATTGATTAAGATATCAATCAAACATGTGTATTGTTGTTGTTGTTGTTGTTGTTATTGTTGTTGTTGTTGCTGTTGTAATTATTATTATTATTATTATTATTTCTATTATTACTGTTAATGTTGTTGTTTTGTCTTTAAATGTTGTTGTCGCAGCAATAGAATACGATAGCAAGTATTTACTTATTATATATGTATACGGATATACACACACATTGCAATGCATGTGTGTATGTATATAGATATGTTAAGCTATGGCAGATGCGATTGTTGTTGTAAGCGTTTTAGCATTTGCCCACATTTGTATGCTATACAATACGTTGTTGAATGTTACAAATGGAACGATGTTCGTGTTCGTTGTTCGCCACTTTTCAATAAGCATTCAATTTCGCAGAAGCGCAGAAGTGCCCGCAATCAGTTGTTGTTCTTGTTGTTGTTGTTGTTGTTATTGTTATTATATTGTTCTTCTTTTTTATATATTGTTGTTGTAACTGTTATTGTGGTTGTTTTTGTTGTTTCTGTTATTTTTTTTATTGGTGTACAGTGAACTGGGTGGGTGCAGCATTTGGCCAAAAAGCTTACGCAAAGCAACGCTCAAACGTTTCGCAGTACTCGCAGCAGCAACGCTCCTTGCCATTTGTATACAATGAAATGGTGGGTGGTTATTGGGAGGTTGTTGCTGCTGCGATTTATATATATATATATATATATGTATTGTATATAGTTATGTATGTATATTTTTGTTTTGTACAATTCATCAACAGACTACAATATGGTAATTTTCATGACCATATCATGTGTTTATTATAAAGCAAAAAGCATTGAAAACAACTCAATGTATGTATTGAAAAAAAACTTATTTGGCATTGAAATTTTACACGTGTTATCACTTTATCATTCGCATTCGAAACTGCGTTGATTCGACATTGAAATTATTTACCTAAAAATTGTGTCTTGATGCAATTCACAGCTGTGTTTGATTTTAATTTATGTAGTAACTACAAAAAGAATCAAAAAAAAAAAAAAATAAAATAAAAAAGAAACTATAAAGGAAATCTATAAACAAAAACAACCGCTATAACTATTACAGGATCTAATCCTTTGCTAGATAGTTATTTGAATCTAGACATGCCCATGCATGAAATCCACGTCTATGTGTAATTAATTGAAAATTGTTCTTTGAAAGTTGAGCTGCTACGTTATGAATAAAATATTCTCTTTTTACGTTCACAGACTGACAATCGGACATATCTATATCTATATATATATATATATCTATATATATATGTATATGTACGTATCGGATTTTAAACGTTATTTACAAGTTTTCACCACACAAAGTGAAGTGCATTAAAACGAGCTTCGGCGCCACCGAAGACCGAATACATATATGATCTTAATTTTCATTGATTTTTTTTTTTTTTTTTATTAAAAGGCGTCAAATCAAGAGCATATGTAATGTATATCAATCAATCAATCAATCAATCATTTAATGTGATATATAAAAAGTCATTCTTAGAAAATTTACAGAATGCACGAACGAACATTAAATTCAAGCAAACATGATCAACGAACAATCGAACAATCGAACGAACCAACGAAATATGCACTAAAACTCAATTATGGTTCAATCATATCTCAAATTAGAGCTATGCTTTCACCAATTATACATAATTATATAATGTCAATCAATCAAGGCTTTTTGTTTTTGTTTTTTTTTTTTTTTTTTAACTGAATTTGTAGTTTTTTTTTTTTGTTATAAATAGTGTTTGATATTTTTTTTTTGTAGATTTTTGAATAGTCTTAAAGTTGTATTTATTTTTATTTTTTGTTTGTTTGGTTGTTACCTTGAGAATTAGGTTGCTTTTTGTCAAGCCATCTTTGTCTTTTCTGTGCATTCTCCCTCTGCGATCAGCACTTTTTTTCTGTAGATTCTGCAGAATCTAAAAACCATATATATACACAGGTATTTTAGGCCCTGATTTTGCTAAGTTTGTTTGTATTTGTATTAACTTAAATATTGGTTGTTTTATGTTTATTAATCCTGATATTGAATTGATTAAAATGTTTTTGTCTTTTGTATTTTTTTTTTTTTTATATCATATCCTTACTTATATAATAAATAGGTTTTTTGTTTTGTATATAGATAAACGTAATTATAAAACAATAAACAGAGTCCAAGGCAATGTATGTTGAAAATTCTGTTGTACTTTTTTTAAGTGGTGAAGTTTGCGTAAGAAGAAGTAAGAGATTTGTTTTGTGGTGAGAAGGCGTTTTATTCAACACTTGAAATGTTGTTTGAAATGTTTTCTCAGCTGTTTTTTGTTTTTGTAGATATTTAGAATTTGTACATTTGTACATATTTTGTATTTGTTTTAAGTTTAAGTTTAATATTATTTTTATTTTTAATTTTTTTTTTTTTTGTTTTTAGTGCAATGAAGAATTGGTTTTGGAGTGCATCGAAAGTCAGCGAGAAATCAATAGAAGCAACATGAAATTTAAATCAAAAAGTTTTTTGAAATAAATCTCAGATCTTAAGAAAAAAGAATCGTGAAGAGAGGCAACAAAAGAAATCATTTTCTTCCCCCGCGATAGAGTGAAGAAGAAGAAGAAGCTTAGCGATCGCGATATGGTCTGAGCATGTTGTGTACATGTGTGTATGTGTGTGGGTGGGTGGCTGTGTGTGGGTGTGTGTGTGTGTCAGGTATTTCTTGCAGAACTTGGCCAGCTTGAGAGGCATTAGGAGTTGGACTTGGGCTTGGACTTGGACTTGGACTTGGACTTGGACTTGGACTTGGACTTGGACTTGGACTTGAACTTGGACCTGGACCTGGACTTGGACTTTGAGCAAAACGCAACACAAGTTGAAAAACAAATATTATTTTTTTAAGAGTCGAGAATCAAATAAATCTTTTATAATCTTTTATTTAATGGGCTCTTTTTACAGCATTGATTTAAAGGACGCATATCAGTATACATATACATACATACACATATACGCGAGTATTTAGTGGGTATAATCAGGATGAAGAGAAATGAAAACACAAACTGAAATCAAAGACACAGATTATTCTAGGATTTAACAACTGAAAACGTATACTTTGAAATTTATTTGCGTGTCTGATCCTTAAACATCGGTATGTATATTA
Organism: Zaprionus lineosus; assembly: GCA_035044505.1. Classification (NCBI taxonomy): domain Eukaryota; kingdom Metazoa; phylum Arthropoda; class Insecta; order Diptera; family Drosophilidae; genus Zaprionus; species Zaprionus lineosus. Next base: position 30,876 of record JAWNNX010000187.1, read on the forward strand.
TATTTTTATGTATATAAATAATAAGTATACACATATATATATATATGAATATAATATATATATATATATATATGATAAATGTGAGACAGTGAGAAGAAATAGAGAGAAGAGAGAGAAAAGTGAGCACTTTGGACTACATAGACAACTCTGACCACTGACTGTACTGACAGCTGACAACTCTACTAAGCCTAAACCCAGACCTAAGCTCTTTTTTTTTTTTTTGTCTATATATTATATTTTTGTGTGTGATGTATTTTTGCAGCAATGAAAATACGTCGATCTTACGGTCAAATCATAATTCGATAAACGAAAAGGGAACTAAAAATTGAATACACTGTAACGCATATGGACGTAATTGTATGGGAAATTCAAGACCACAAAATTATTAAATATGACCAAAATAAATATATATATATAAATAAATATCTATATATATAATATATTTTATATATATAAATATTTAATAAACATGTATACACTATAGTTATTTTCTATAAATGTTATGCAAACAAAGAAAGAAATAATGTGTTCTCAAAGGATAAATGTATTTGGTGTGTATTGAGGAACCGAGTACTTACATAGACCTCCTCCCATTGGGATACATAGCGCACGAGGCGGGAGAGACGCAGCAGCCGAACTAAGGATAATAATTTAGCTAGACGAAGGATGCGCAGAGCGCGTCCGGCATGCAATATTTGAAAAGAATCAGAGAAATCCTGCAATTTCATAATCTTAATCAAAATGTTGCGTACTGTTTCTTAAAAACAAAAAACTTACTTGATTGAAAATAAGGAATATATAATCTAATGGGATCGACGAAATCAGATCGAGAAAAAACCAGGTTCTTAAATAGTGTTTAGCTATAAGCTTTGGATCCAATATTACTTGTTCAGCGTTGTCTTGTTGCATAATTCCTGCAAGTGGAGAAATACAAAAAAAAAAATATATAAACAAAAAAATAATATAAACAAAAAAATAATATAAACAAAAAAATAATATAAACAAAAAAAAATATAAACAAAAAAATAAATAATAAAAAATAAAAAATTTAATAACAAAAATAAATAAAAAACGAAAAATAATTAAACAGAAAAAAAATAATTGAATATTATAAAAAGGTAAAAATTACAAATATAAATAATATCCAAGAGGATTAACGGTTAACATGTAATGGATGAAAATTCCATTCACTGCAGAAGCTGTGCTAAAATCTTGTACATTACCTGTTCTAAAATTGACTACAATATCTATTAAAAAAATAGTATCACTTAGGCAGTTGAAGGCAATCCATCGTGTGCTCAGATCATCGTTGAAGAATGATATTGCGACTGGCAGGATAATAAGATTTGCTACTAATAATAAAAGCATGCAAAGGTCCCAGTAAAACCTGAATAAAAATAAAATCAAATATTTATTATATTATTATAAATTGAAATAGTTTCTTTCTCTTTTTACCTGAATGAACTGCACGGGTGTATTACCCAATGACCGGAAGTTTTCTGACGTATGCGCTCTTTGACCAATGCCTTGCGGCTGCCAAATAATTTCATGGCCAGACGATTGTCCGTCGGCTGGAACCATGATTGCAATTGACTTTTTAGGAAATTCGCCGAGACTTTCTCCGATACTATTGGTATGTTGGGCATTGGCTCCTCTTTCGGAGTGCCGTACAACGACACATCATCAAAGTGTACCTATAAGATTCATAATACACACAAACACACACACACACACACATAGAGAGAGAAATGGAAAGGTATACTATTATTAGATTTTTTTTTGCTTCATTACTTTACCACCTGTCGCAATTACTGGAGTCTAGAGCTCCGGGTGTTTGCTTGGGAGCGCCCTACAAATTATTGAATCAGTTCATAGATAGAGATGATTCTATGATATGGAGGGGAGGGTATTGGGAGTACGAAGAATGGAGAGTGGGTTCGGGGGAGGGGGAGATGTCCTAATCTACAAGTACTAATAAAACCTTTGCTCTTGCCATTTCGGTTCCTTGGTCGCATATTAACAGTGCCTCATCATCGAAAGCGGTGACCAGCGAGTCGGTGCAGGTGTTCTCAAAGGAAATCCGTAGATCGTTCTCATTCACATTCAGTACGGAACAGTATGAGCAGCGTACTGATTCCTCGCTATCGCCGTTTAGCAATCTGTAAGATGTGAAACCGTTACACTAAGTGATGATCTATGAAAATCAATTTGGATTATAAAATGAAACATTCCTAAGGTTGGCTAATGGAATTGTGCGACACTTCGGGCGATTTCCGTATTTGTTGAACGTTTTTATTATTATTTGTATTTTTATTTTTAGTTTTTGTTTTATGATTTTTTTTCTGATGCTTGACGACACTGTTTTTTTTTTTTTCTCTCTTTTTTTTTTTTGTTTTGCTCTCTATAATTGTTCAAGAGATCATATCCAGTTTCTCACCTTGCGATATTGGTGATTGTCAGGGTCTCGACATTGTCCTTGAACAATGTCGCGTCGCGTTAGGTCGGGTCGAGTCGAGCTCGTCTCGTTTCGTTACGTCGTTTCGCGTTCCGGAAAATATTGCCCTATTGGCACACGGAATCGCGTGGTTTATGTGCCGGACAGATCTATTGTTTGGTAAAGTAGACGCGTGCACTGATGTTCGCTTGTTCTTCCGTCGTTTATTATGTTATTGTTATTATTAGAAATAATAATATATTTTGTATTTGTACTTTAAGTATTATTATTACTATCACTATTATTATTATTATTTTTATTGCTATGTTTACTTTTATTGCTGGTTGGCTTCCTTTGTTCCCACTCAAACGTAGATTAGTGTTAAAACGGGAGAGCTTCGTTTTAATTAAACCTAATGAAGCTGATTTAATTTAATCTTTGCTCGCATTAAACTAATGAATTTATTACGATCATTTATATACATATATATTTATTTTTTACTTTCTTGCACACACACACACGCACACTTAAAGAACAGGCGGCGCGGTCACAACTTTGCAATTTCAGCAGAATAAAAAAATTTAATATTGCGAATCTACAATTATTATTAAGTATACGCTACATACCGATTAAAGTCTATATAATTATGAATATTATGTGTAAATTAATCTACTCTTATACATTGCCCGATTAAATATGGTTTTTTGGTTTCTGTTGCGGTTCTGATTACGCGCTGAGCTGCGGCTTGCGTTTATTTGATTTGTGGTAACTTGAAACGCGCTGAGGCAGCTGTTTTCTCCGATTTGACGAATTTTACGATATCGCTTAATGTGAATGCTGTATATATATTGCAGCTCTTAAATATGTTATTACAATTGTGCTACATTTGTTATTGTTTAATATATAGTTCTGACTCTATAGACCGTAATTTGTCGTTTCAAGTTATTGCCGCACCGCTTACCGAGCGCAACTAGCGTCCGAATCAGAACAGAATGCGCCAACCGAGCGCCGGCAAACACTCCGAACGTCAGTGGCGTCAGTCCGAAATACGAATCTCTATCGATATCGATATGCCAGTCCGACTGACCGAGACCGAGATCGAGACCGAGTCCAAGACCGACACCGACAACGAGAGCGACACCGAGTCCGAGTCCGAGTCCGATTCCGAAACCGAATCACAATCTATGTCCGAATCATTTAACTCGGTTTTCGTAAACGTCCTCCATTCGGTTTGTTATTGTTTACCCGAGTTTCTCGCCTTTCAAATTTTCTCTCTGTTTACTTAGGAAGACATTACCTCGACTTTCAATTTGTGACAATCGCCATAAGAGCCGAGATGCCGAAAAGGGAATATCGCGCCTAATTAAATAATTGATCGGTTGACACCGTCAAGTCTATACAGTTATATCTCAATGGGCATAGACTCGCTCGGATCGTGCTTCTATTACATTCCTCCAAGATCGCTTTTAGCAAACCAAAAAAGCAACAAAAATTTATGTGATTTTTTTGTAAGTTTTGTGTTCTTTTTTTTTCTATTTTTTTTTTTTTTTTTTTTTTATTCTCTGAGCTGATAACCTGTTCTCAATCTACCGCCTCGAAGTTCTTCCCGTTGCTATTGCCGCTGCCCCTACCGCTGCCGCTGCCGCCGCTGTTGCCGTTGCCGTTGCCATTGCCTTTGCCTTTGCCTTTGCTGTTGCACAATAAATAAATAAAACAATATTTGTTGTGTTGCGTTGAGTTTTAATTGATTTTGCGACGAGCAGCAGCAAATTATAGCTTGTCTATAATTTGTTGCTATTCTTTTCTCAAGCAACGAAAATTGACGCCAATAAAGTCTTACACACAAAAAAAATGTAGTAGAAGAGAGAGAGAGAAAAAAAACCCTGTCAACAAAATATAAAAATTACCTTTAGATCTTATGCTAATGTATTGGACTAACGGGTTATCGGGCTGGGAGGCTAACGACAATGGAGATGCCGTCGAACGTTGCCTCAAATAACAATCTAGTGCAAATAAATTATTGATTTTGCATAATAATCGCGAGAGCTTTCCGCAATCAACAATGCAATCAACATTTTCCCTCCCAAATTCACTGTCACGGTCACTGATCGATCCAATGATCCAATGATAATTTCGAATTAATAATCCGCGTTTTTTTCTCGGAATTTGATTTTTTATTATTTTGTTTTTTTTTTTTAAAAACTCTGCTTGTTATTACACCGAATGAAGTTAACTGCTCGCGAGTTGAAAGCTCATTACCAGGCCATTCCCTGAATGGAGATAGAGACTCTGGCACAAGCCAGAGCCGAGCCCGAGATGGAGGCAGAGACCGACAACAAAACCGAGAACGACACAGAGACCGAAACCGAAACCGATTCCGAATCCCAGTCCAAGACGCTGACGCAGACGCAGACGGAGACGGAGACGGAGACGGGGCCAGACGATGCCGATGGCGGTATGCAAATGCTTCGCGATAAGCGGGGAAAAAAAAAACCGGTAAAAAGACGACGGCGACGGCAACAAAGAGTCTAAAACAAAAAAAAACACTACAACAATCAACAATAAAAGCAATAATAAGAGCAGCAACAAAAACAAAAACAACAACAACTACAACAACAACCATAGTAAAAGTAGCAATGTTAACGACGCTCAGAATGCGTAATTTGCGAATCTGGTCCGTCGATATGATTGTAACTGGGAACTGGTTAATGGCAGTGATAAGAATAGTAAAGAATTCCTTGTACTTACCGCTCGCTGAGCTTGCTCTTGTGGCGTCGGATGTGGCGACGGTTGAAGCTGTTGGTGCACGATGTGGACGTGGGTCGTGCTGGCTGCTGATGGTGAACACCAAAGTTGTGGAGTTGCAACGATTTTAGTGTTGCCGGCGCTGTGGATGCCTGTCCGTGGACGTGTCCGTGTCCCTGGCCGTGACTGTGCGTATGACCGTGAACGTGGCCGTGACCGTGAACGTGACCTTGACCTTGCCCGTGACCATGAACAAGTCCACCGGCACTGGCTACTGTGATTGTAGACTCGCCCACCGCCTCATTGGCCGCCTCAGAGCCCTGCTGTGATCCGTTGCTGGACGAGTGGTGTGTGTAGTCCGTGGGGGCGCTCAGCTGGCGATTGAATTCGGCCTTCCGGCGGGTGATATCCGTCAGGCAGTACTTATTCAAATGGCCGTTACTCGAGACGGAGCTCTTCGGCGATGATGCCAGGTGTTGAGCGTAGGCGGCTTGTCCGTGTCCGTGGGCATGTAGCTTGTTGCAGGAGTTGCTGCTCACGCTTAGCTTGTTGCCGGCGTTTTGCAGCAAATTGTTGCAGTTCTTGCCGCTGATCTTGGCCGCCAGCGAGTGCGGCACCGGCGGACTCTTTCCCGTCGTCGGTATGGTGTTGCTGCCCCCTCGATACTCCTTTTCGTCACTCTCGCTCCGCACCGACGCCCGATACGCCGGAAAGGTCTTCGTTTTGCTTTTCAGCGATCCGTTCAGTAGCAACTGTTGCTGTCGGGCCGCAACCGCCGTGAGCGCCGGCAGCTGCTGTTGACGCGCCGCTGCCGCTGCCGCTGACGATGTTGATGAACCGCTGGCCGCTGTTCCCCCTCCCGATGTCGCACTTCCAGGCACTGGATTCGATGTGGATGGTATCTGCGATTGCAGTGAATGCTTCTTCTCCACCAGATACAAGTTGAGGTATTTATCACCCGGATGCAGCGAGTTATCCGAAACGGCGTTCGACTTCGAGATGATCTGACCCTTCTTTTTGGCCGTTCGCGTCTTCAGCGATAGATTGCGCAACTTCTTGGATTGCTCCTTGATCTTGTTGGTGCGCAGAAATGACGGACTGTTCGCGATGCACTTGAAGATGTACGTCTCATTCACCAGCTGCTGCTTATCACTTCCCGTATCGTATTCGCTACTGAGATTGAGGTTGAGATTGGTAAAGTGCGGCTCCGAGAGATGCTGTTCACTGTAGTGGCTCTTGAGCAGGCCACCTGTTGATAAGGCACCACCAATGCCACCGGATGCCGCCGCCGCCGATGACTGATCCTCGGACGCTGCAGCTGTGCTCAAACTACGGGTGTACTCGTGGCAGGCATCGTAAAGCGCTGAATGGCCACCAGTGCTGCTTACGCTCTGTGTTCCGCAGCTGACGGGACTGTGGCTGTGTGAGGGCGCAGGATCGAGGATACGAAGGCCGCTGCGGCTATCGCAGGAGTTTTGCTTGGAGATGCCGCTTGAAAGCCGACTGCTGCTACGCTGCCGTTGGGAACGTGGCTCATCCAGGCCAAGCTGGGCCAAGCCAGCGGCACCTCTCAGCAGCGATACGCTGTCACCGTCTCGATCCCGCTCGCGGTCTGCCGCCTCGCCGCGTCGACTGCGACCAACTCCAAGGGCGACTCCAACACTCCCGCTGCTGCAGCTATGCTGATCAGCCGCCGGACTGGGACTGGGACTGTTCCGCACTGACGCTGATGTCGATGAATGCGAGTGTATCGGTATGGGCCCAGTCGCTGACCCCGAGCTCGTTCCCGCCTGTGCGTAACTGAGGCTGATCAATGACTGTCGCACCAAGTGCTGATGCGAGTGCGAGTGACGCTGCTGTTGCTGCTGATCGTCCGGGTACAAGTTGTCTCGGCTAGCGCTACAAGTGGAGGCACAGAGACAAGAATGAGAACCGGGTAAATGATACACAATGAATGGCAATGGATGCCGGCAAACAGACAAATTTATCTATATTTGAAAATTGGCAAAAGATGCAGTGCAGCGGGTGAAGAGCGGGGATTGTGGAATGGTAAATGGAAAATGGAAAATTGAAAATTGAGGTGGCTGGTGGGGGGAGGGAAAAGATGGAAGGTGGAAAGTGGAAGGTGGAAGCTGGACAATGGGGAGTGGAGAGTGAAAAGTGTTGAGTAGGCAGTGAGTTGTGGGCGGGGGAGGGGACTACAGATTGGACCATAAACTGGACAGAGGCTACGCTAAAGTGAGCAGGAAGCGGTGTGGAAAATACGCCGAGACAGAAAGACCAAACAAAAACAATAAAGGAAAGAAGAAAATGAAATAAAAAAACAATAACAAAAGAACTTGTTAATTATAAATATTGATTGTGCAACTATGTGGGGGTCTCTGTGTGTCCACCCATGGGCGGGGTATGGGGGCGCTTCTGAGTTCATCATAAATGCTGACAATACAAACAAGCATACACAAGCACACACACACACACAAACACACACACACACACACACACACACACACACACACAGACACACAACTACAATACATGTAAGTATTTATAGAGATATATACAATGGGCCGACATGCTCATCTGCTTTTGATCGCGCGAAAAATTCAACTGAATTAATGCTTAGGAACACGCATGCCACTGGGATGCAGATACAAATTGAGAAATACAGTTACAGATACAGATACAGATACAGATACAGATAAATTTATAGATACCGATAGAGATATAGATACTGGAAACAATCATGCCCAAAGAAGCAGCTAACGCTGAGTGCTTGTGGCACTCACTGAGCAAATATCCAAGATACGAAGCAAATGCGACCCCAAACTCCGTAGCCCCCGTAGCCCCCGTAGCACCCGTAGCACCCGTAGCACCCGTAGCACCCGTAGCACCCGTAGCACCCGAAGCACCCGTAGCACCCGTAGCCCCCGTAGCACCCGTAGCACCCGTAGCACCCGTAGCACCCGTAGCACCCGTAGCACCCGTAGCACCCGTAGCACCCGTAGCACCCGTAGCACCCGTAGCACCCGTAGCACCCGTAGCACCCGTAGCACCCGTAGCACCCGTAGCACCCGTAGCACCCGTAGCACCCGTAGCACCCGTAGCACCCGTAGCACCCGTAGCACCCGTAGCACCCGTAGCACCCGTAGCCCCCTCACAACCCCAGGCACCTCTCTCAATCGCAATTATTGTTAAATAAATGTAAACGGATGTGTTCTAAATCAAAATATAACTAAATTCTGCAGATAAGATAAGAAGCAGCCCAAAGGTATTTATCTATAAAAAAATCCTATAATTTCAAGCTCAAGCTAAAAAAAATGAAAATAAATGCAAGCAATTATTATAAATAGATATTATTAATAGAATAATAAATAGAAAATATATAAAATTAATTATTTAATATAGTTTATTTTTATAGTAAATATTTATATATAAAAATTTGATTTGATTAAAATGGCGTAAAAGCAAATCGTGTTTTAATTTAACATCGATTCGCACACTTAATGCATAATTAGTAGATTAAGTGGTTAATTAATAGTAATTATTATTCGGAATTATAAGCCAATGAAAAGAGTATTTATTATTAGAACGTTATGCACCGTTACATATTCAAGGGCAAATGGCGAGCAGGGCAAATCGATCGCATCACACTGTGCACACTGGACAAAGCAGGGCACGATGATAAATGAGGTAACAATTCGTGTGAGGTAACCTTTCCATCAAAACAGCTTGGATATATACATATATACAGAATATACTATATTATTTTGCATATGCCTATAGAAATACACACACACTCTCTCTCTCTCTCACACACACACACACCCATTTATATTTATATATGTATATACTTGTTTGAACAAAAGGAAAACAATTGAAATGTTTCGCTAATATGTCACATCATCGACATGTAGCACACACACACACGCAGGCACACACACACAGATACACACGCACACAAGCTGAGCTTAGCTTTGATGTGTGTGATTATTAAGGGATACACACACACAGTGTGCTGGTGGTGCAAGTGGTGTCGATGGGTTCTGCTTCAGTCGCAATCTCAACTCGTTTGGCACGCAAACGAAACGGAACAATTTTTAAAGTAAAGACCGAGCGTCATTTTTGATGTGTCCATGCAAATATTTTATTACCCACTGTGTGTGTGTGCGATGTGTGTGCGATGTGTGTGCAATGTGTGTGCAATGTGTGTGCAATGAATTCGATGTGTATGCATTTTGAGTGCAAAAATCGAAGCATTGAGCAAACTAGAAATCAATATCACTCAATTAAACGCACACGCCATGCACAAGGCATCAGAGCAACAAATGCAATTATCCCAATTTTAATTGAAATTTTAATATAAAAAGATTCTTTCAACAAACTTTCAATTGTATTTAGGAAAAAAAAGTTGGCAAATATTTGCATACGCAATGCTGCATTTAAAAAAATGACTTTGCATATTATAAAAATTCAAAAGAATGGCCCAGATACAATTAGAGATACATTTTGAGATACATTTTGAGATACAGAGATACAGATAAAAATATACAGATACAGATACAGATACAAATATACAGTTACAGATTCAGATACAAATATACAGTTACAGATTCAGATACAGAAATGCAGATACGTATCTCAAAGTTAACCCGCTTGAGATGTCAAAAGCGAAAGCTGCGCCCCGCACGGCACTTCAGGTCTTTCTTTATGTAAAGCCCCTAAAGTTGAAAGGGAAGGGTAGATTAGTTCAATGAAATTTCCTCTGAGAGATGAAAATGTACATTTCATTTCCCAACAATGGAAAATCGCATTTTATTGACCTACATTTATACATGCCCCTCGCCTATATTTGTTTTATTTGTCTACTGGAAATATTCAATCCGATTTATAGAGTATCTTTTGGTCAGCCTGAGGAGCCTCAGCTGTTGGTTTGGTATTTACCTTTTTATTGTCATTTTTATGTCTTTTCATTTTGGGCTTTTGAGTGCTCGAATTTCGTACTTTTTGAAATTTTACCGACTGTCAAGTGCTGCGGATTGCCTGAAGCAATGGCAGCAAACACAACGGCGGCAGCGGTGGCTGTGTGGCATCGGTGACGGCGGCTGCGGCTTTGGCTGCGGCTGCGGCAACGATGAAGGCAACTCGCATCCGGATCAAGAGCAACAAAGTCGATACCTGGGCAGAGCTAACGGGCCACGTCCAGGCCGGATAATTGTATTGACTGGCGGACCGTTCCAATGTCAACTTTGGTGCATTGGGAACACCAAAAATGCTCAAGTGGCCCTTCACATTGAGCACGTGCTGCCATCCTCGGGCAATCGGATTTGGCTTTGCGCTTGTGGTTGCCATTGCCCTTGCTGTAACCATTGCCGTTGCCGCTGCCGTTGTCGCTGCCCCTACCGATGCCCCCGCCTCAGCCGTTGCTGGCTTTGTGGTTGTCGTTGTTGTGTGGCGGCTGTGGTCAGGGACGCGAGGGAGTCCAAGCGAAGCTGTCAGGCTGTCAGTGTGGGTCGAGAGTCGCATGGACTCTTGCGTCATAGTATTGGCTTTCGCGATGCCAGCCCAAGCCACCCTCTCATCTCGCATCCACTGCCCCCGCCACCACCCCCTTCCGACCATCCACTTACCCTGGCTTCCTTATAAATAAGTACAATACGACTCAATTATTAATTCAAAAGCCAATTGAAGGCATTAAGCGTAAATTCGAAAAAGCGTAATTGCGACCGGTCGCTGCTTTTCTCGCTGCTGCGGTTGCATTCCATTTCGTTTATCGAAATTATATCAATTTCCTCCCCTCCCCCTCCAGGCACATGCCACATACAGTATATAAAACACAAACACACACACACACACATACATACATACTGGGCAATTGCTCCAATTTTGGCGATAATTTATTCACTACTCTATTTATACATCTAAATTATGCAGATCTTGAACTTTTGGCATATTTCCTGAGAAACAAAAACAAAAAAAAAAGAAAACTTTTGTTTGAGCGGCCCCCGATTGATATTAATACAAGCTTTGATCCTGAAACAATACGAAGGAAACAATATTGAAGGACCTCACCCTCGATATTTGAAATATGAGCCGTTTATCTATAAATACACACAAAATATAGTATCGAGTATAGAGAGTGACCTTCAGTCAACACGCTCGTCTCTCTCTATGCGTTATATGGCATATATAATGTGTATATGTTTTGTTTTTAGAATCAATATCTATCTATAAACACCAAAAGATACACAGACTTGTGTACTGAAGCACCTGGAAATCAATAAAAACAATTTACAAGCCTCCTTTGCCATAAAACCCAATTTATTTGGCAGCGATCCAACCGTTAACTAAAAAAAGAAAAGATCTGCCTTTTTATCTAAATACAATTACGGAAATTTATCTAAAAATTTCTAATATCCTAATCCCAAGTCTAATGTGCGTCTAATGAGGGGTTGGAGTGCATTCTAGGATATCTTACGATCGGTCATTCCCGACTGAAATGAACTACGTCTATTTTAGTGACTGCCTTTAGTTGCATGCGGTGTAGGGATCCAAAATAAATACAAATTAGCCGAATGTCAGTCTATGGAAAATTAAACAGATATTAGAAATGCAAATGGAGGAAGGAAATTAAATGGAAATCAATGCAATTGTTGAACATGCCACTCAATTTTCATGTTGCACAAATGTTTACACTCGCCAAGCGCGATAATTGAAACTCAATTTGCGAATATTGAACTAAGGGTAGGCTAGGGGGGCGGGGGGAGCGAGAGAGGGAGGAGTTGATGGAGTTCAATTAGCGGGCAGCACGTTGTCCATCAAATACAGATAAAACACCCCAGACATCTATCTATATATATACTATCTAACGGTATAAATTACCTCTCGGTATACCAACAACTTTGCTTTAATAATTGAGAATTTTCGATTATTACGCTGAAGGTCACCGCGTGCAATGTAATTTACAGGGAAGCATTTTCAAAAAAAAAAAAAAATATATATACCTAAGAGGACCATCAGGTTATTTTTTTTTCTATTTTTTTGTTCTATTTTGCTTTCTATTATTTTTCTCTATTTTTGCCTGCGACTAACAAAAGTCAAGTTGGAATCGGGCATTAAAAATGTACGAGAAGTGAAGCAATTAAAATTGAGCTGAAAATAAATGAATCCAAGTCATATTAAAGCGTCATGCTTTTTCAAAAGTTTAAGTGTCGTTAATCTTATAATTAAATAACAGCAGGAGGGAAAGAAATCTAAGAATATACACCGATATATATATATATATAGAAATATATATACAATGATTACATAATGATTACAGCTGGGGGGGAGGGGACTTCTGTGTAAACGAGCAAGAAATTTTTTTAATTATTTACTTTTTTTTTTCTATTGAAAACGGGCTTAAGTATAGTATTTAGAAGTAACGGTAATAAATAATAATAATTTCAAATATTACTTAAGGAGTAGAAGAAGGATTGTAGCAGAGTGCGGAGTACAGCTATATAAGTAGTTTGCTTAGTTTTGTAGCTTGCAGGGGGCGGGGGGTAGGAGAGAAGGGGTAAGTAGCGCATAAGAAAGTGTTGTGGGGCGATCATTGGCTAAGTACATGGCAAGTACATAAGAGAGTAGTTGCATAAGTAATAGTAGTAGTATTAGGAGTAGTAGTAGTACATAGTACATAGTAGTAGTAGTAGTAGTAGTAGTAGTGGTAGTAGTAGTAGTGGTAGTAGTGGTAGTAGTGGAAAGGTAGAGGCAGAGAGTGGCAATTTTAAGATTGTCAGTACCTTCACTGATGATGTCAGTAGTAAGCAAAAATGATCATCCACAGCGATTGATATGAAATTCAATCGTATTCAGCGAATTCTCAACGCTGATTTTTAATTCGATTTTAATTTCGACTTCGATTTCGATTGCACTTTTTCTTTTTCTTTTTCTTTATCTGTTTCTTTTTCTTTGGATTTTTGTTATTTAATTTTTTTTTGTTTTCTTTGTGTTTTGACGCAGAACGTGTTTTGCGTGCGTTTCTTTGATTGGACTCTGTTTGTTTTTTATTTTCTGTATTCTCTTTAATATTTTTGTTTTTATTTTTTTATTTCAACTTTTGTACTTTAAGCAAGTTTTCTGTAAGAACAACAACAACAATGACAAACATAATTCAAGATGTTTATATTTAATTAAGAAACGAAACAAGTAAAACGACAAAAAACAAAAAAAAGAAACAGAAACAAAAACAAAAATTAAAAGTGGAATGAAACGAAATGCAAAGGAACAAAAAAGCGGAACAAATAACCAATTAGACAAATTCCATTTGATGTCCTTCCTTTTTTTTTTTTTTTATTATCCAAGCTACCAAAAGTTGATTGTTCGTTTCGGGAAATAATCTTTATTGAAATCTGTCTAAGGATTTAGAACTTTGCATGGAATTCGCCATGTGCAGCCGCTGGCAGTGTACAAAAACCGGGAACTAGTTCAATTGGAAACAACAAGATTCGTACACAAAAACTGCTTATCTCGCAGCGCGTGTGTCTGTGTGTGTGTGTGTGTGTGTGTGTGTGTGTGTGTGTGGGTGTGGGTGTGGGGGCACTATCTCTGTATGCCTATCACTATGTGTGTCCTTATTGGTGGGCCTGTGTGTATGTGTTTGTGTGTGTAAGCTATGTGCAGGCAATGGCAATAACAAGACTAACCGAAAGTGCCTATCGTTGCAGATAACACACATACACAAATACCAATGCAAATTTGATGTGTTTGTGTGTGTGAAACGCCGAAATTCGGTCACTGGTTTAATCATTGAAGTGAAAGTGAAAGCTTCCGTTGCTCCATTGATGTTGTTGCTGGACAAGTACATGAAAAACATAGGCATCCACACACAAATACACACAAAGCACACAAGCACACAACACACACGCATACGCGGCGCCTGTGTGTATGCAACGCTTTTTGCACACTCCGTACTAGTGCACTGTACAAAGTACTTTGACACTATTTTCTGAGCGATTGCCCATTGTTGGTTGGTTGTCCATTGTCGTTGTTGCTGCTATTGTCTGCTATCGCCTGTCGCCTGTCGCCGTCATTGTTGACCGTTTGGCTTTTAATCTAGTTTCGTAATTGCATTGACTGAGTGACTGAGTGACTGAGTGACTGAGTGACTGAGTAACTGAATGACTGAATGACTGAATGACTGAGTGACCAAGTGACTGAGTGACTGAATGACTGATGACTGTCCTGTTGCCCTAAGGCAATCCATTGCACAGTTGCCTAGTTCCCTACTTTCCCAGCTTCCCAGCTTCCCAGCTGCCCAGTTTTCCAGTTTCCCAGCTGCCTAGTTACCCATGTCCTGGCCTCCCGCCACTGCCCACACTGTGTGCTGTGCTTTGTGGACATTGGAATGGACGGAAATCAGTTGCATTGTGCTCGCAAGCCGGAGGAAATAAGCATAATGTAGCAAATAAGGAAATTGAACGAATGAGACTCGAATACACATACAAACGCGCCACAGATCCTTACGCCATAGCACACAGACAGAAGGAAGCAAAAGCAGTCAGTGATTATACGTATGTTACTTTGTACGTTACTGGCCCAAAAGGATGTTTAACATCTTGTGTATTCAGCTTGTAAATCGTAACGGCAGCAGCAACAATAATAAGAACAACAACAACAACAACAACAATAACAACAACAATAATAACAACAATAACAACAATTTAACTTAAAAGCAAACAAACGAACGAACAAACGAACGAACAAACAAACGGACAAACAAACAAACACGGCAAACAAACCAAAAGAACAACACGAAACATAAGTACGGGAATGCTGAAAATGAAACGGAAAAACACATTCATGTAAATACATTTTAAAATGTACACATATATGTATGCGTGTATGCGTGTATGCATGTACATATGTGTTCTTTGTATGTGCGGAAATGTGCGCGTGGTGTGGCCTCTATGTGACTGTATGTGTGTTTGTGTGTGTGTGTGTGCGCTTGGATGGGCACAAGGTGTTTCAGGACGTTTCACTTCTACTTAATTATTGATGGGCACACTTTTTTTTAAATATTTTATGAAACGTTGGGATTCTTACAGTTTATCCCCATGTACAGTTTGCTACGTCACATTGAAACACCCACACAAACACAGAAACACACAGGCACACACAGGCACACACAGGCACACACAGGCACACACAGACACACATACGTTCACTAAAGGCACATACACCAAGTATACACCAATGACACATACATGCACAAGTACATACATATACGTAACGTAACAATCATACGTAACGTTAAATCAACAACAAATATCAAGTTTACATGAAACACAAGACAATTGAAAATAATTGCATACCGTTGGTCGTTGGTAAAGGTTCCAAAGGCTCCAGGACCGCTAACTCTTCGCTGTGTGTGTTTAACGTGCATTTTTTGTTACCATCAGTGCCACCAGCTCCACATGGAAATGGTGAAAATTGACTTTCGCCGCCAGTTTCCGTTGCTTCGTTGCTTCGTCAAAACTTTCTCTCCTTTTGCGTTGCTCCTCGCCTCCTCGCACACACACACACGCACGTACGCTAAGCACACGCACACAGCGCTATGACACGCTCGCCTTCACACACACGCACACGCACACACACACGGGCAAGCAATTCTCAGAAATAGAATTTGCTGCACGCTGTCGACGTTTTGTACCTCTTTGTTGTTGTTTATTATTTAAAAACTGTTGTTGTTGCTTTGGTTGTTGTTGTTATTGCCATAGAGCGAATCCTGTAACGCCAGGCGCTATTCTAGGCCTTATCATCGTGTGTGTGTGTGTGTGTGTTGTGTTATTGCATATGTTCAGCGAGGATGTAATTGTTTGTGTGTGTGTGTGTGTGTGTGTAGGTGGGTGACTTTTTTTCTCCCACTCGCTCTTTCCCTGTATTTCTCTCTTTCTCTTTCTCGCTCTCTCGTTCTTTCGCTGTAGCTCTCTCTCTCTTCAACTTTTGCCTCCTTGTGCCTCACACTTTTGCCTCTTCTGTCTTTCTCCTACGCTTTCAGTGGGTGCAACTTCCGTTTCGATTTTTGGCATTAACTAATACAACTACACGACGACAAACACGGACACATAAACAAAATAATTGCTTTTCGTTGTTGCTTAGCCAACTTTTCTAGCTATCTCACTCACACTAGCTGCTTTCTGAGCATTTTTTTTTTTTTGATGTTTTAGCGGTTTTTTTTTTTGTTTTTGTTTTTGTTTATTCGTTTGTTGTTTTACCGTTTCACTTGTTTAGCACTGATTAACACATTGTTCCTCCGTGTCGGTAAGTACTCGCGGTGTATTTCTACGTGTGTGTGTGTATGAGTGTGTGTGTGTGTGTGCGCGCGTTATTTGTTGGTGGGTTATTATATATAAAGGTGTTAAGTAACGTTGGTTGACTGTCTAAAATATAGTCTCTAAAATAGTTAACAGCACTAGTCGTATTGCTTATGGGTTGGTTGGGTTTGGTTTGCTTTTGGTTTGCTTTTGGTTTTGCTTTTGGTTTTGCTTTTGATCGTTTTGATGGGCGCGCACTAGAGTTGAGATTGAGGTTATGTTTAACGCATATGTTTTAACTACTAAGTAAATTTATATATATATATTAATACCATATGTTGCAACTTTATTGTTATTTATGGCCTTTGTTTTAAGTCATTTAACATTTATATATAGAGCATAGGCGTTCGATCCTTTTTCCTTTCCTTTTGTTTTTATTTTCTAGTGTTTGGATTTATATTTATATTTTTGTTTTTTTTTTTATTTATTTTTTTTTTTTTTTTTGGGCTGCTTTGTACTTTGGATTATAGACGTCGTTTAAATCTCTAAGGGGATTTCCGTAGCGTTTATCTTAGTTGGTTTCAGGTGGTGTTTTGGTGGCGATGATAGGCGGGGTAGCGAACTGAAGGATGGTGGGCAGCAGGCAGGGAGCACACAGTTATTATGTTATGTCACGATCGTTTACTTTATAATTTATTTGCTTCTATATTTAGAATATCACAAGGAACAGCTATAAAAGGGCATCACTTTTCAGGCCAGCGCAAAAGTATGCTATAGTTTTTGGTTTCTAATTTCTCGTGGCCTTGCCTCCATGTACGTACTTCCTGCTTCCTCTCCTTCTCCTTCTCCACCTCCTATTCCTTCGCCTTCGCTTCTGTAGGCTTCTCGTTGGAATTGTTGGTTTTGTGGTCGTGAAAGTTTAATGAACGCAGCGAATTTTGCGGATTTCGTTCGTGGCAAGTTTTGGAAAGTGACTCAAGTTAAGGCGTTATGGTGTTACCGTTACTTATACATGTACACATGTATATGTGCGTGTGGCTGTTTTGTGGTCTGGGTGTCAACGGGCCTTAGCTGTGCCTGTGCCTGTAGCTGTAGTTGGGGCGTGGCGTGCCGAGGTGTGTGCCAGAGTTACGTCAAAGGCGCGCAACGCCAGAGAAAGCCTTACGCAGGACAATTTTTTACTTAACTATATCTCCTAAAGTATCCTTAAAGTAGAGCCAGCGACACGCACGACCAAAATGTGTGGAGTGGCTTGAACTTTCAATTTGAATGCTGTTGCCAAAGCCAAAGCCAAAGCCAATGCCAATGCCAATGCCAATGCCGGCGGTGATGCTCCTGTCTTCCTGTCTTGATGTAGTTTCCTTTGTATGTTAATTATAGTTATTAATTAACTGAATCCTTTTGGTTTAGTTATCATTAAGAACTAATATCGAAATTGGGGCTTTAAAGTTCGTTGCGGCTTTATAAAAATAAATTGTTGTATTCTAATGTATAGGTATATATATATATATATATTCTTATATATATATATAATACATGTATATTATGTATATATATAGAAAGAGGCAACTACTTGGTAGTTTTAGTCGTTAGTCGTCGTAAGTCGTTAGGTGCGTTTAATTTAACGGTTGGTTACATATCCTTCAAGTTTATTGATGTTGTTCTTTTTTTTTGGGTTCTGTAACTTGCAGAAGACGCTTGTCCTACAAACTACGAGGTTAGCTTTCCTTTAGCTCTGGGCTCTATTTATCAGTTAATTCATTGGCTGCTCTCACTTTGCCAGTGTTGAACAATTCGCATAACGGCAACTACGTGCACAACGGTTTTATATAAGTAGCATACAAGTATAGCTTATTATATACATATATATATTTACTTATATATATATGCCTTTATATATATGTATTTATATATACATATATATATAGATATATATGTATATAACGTCTCTATATAATTAAGTACTGTATATCGTATATTATAGCACTTTCTTGTATATGTATGTATATGCCAGTGTATAGTATGCAGCTACAGTGTTTATATCCTTCTTCTTGTATATATTTAAAAGTAATTTATTTGTTGCTAAATTTTGTTAATTATCTTAGGTATATACCCTTTTTGTGTGTGATGGTTCTATGTGTGCATTCAATTCGATTTCTTTATCGGCTGTGAATAACTATATATATATATACTATATATATATATTTTGTTTTGTTCAATTTTCTCAATTTCTTTGTTGCAGGTACATTGTTTTTATATCCTTTTATTTTTTTTTTTTATATTTTAAGATTTATTCAGGGAGTTCCGTGTACGGCGTTTTTTTTTTTCTTTTTAGGGCGTTGATTAAATAATGATGCACTCGGTTTATTTTCGTTTCTGCTTTGAGTTTTTCCTTTTCCTGTTCCTGTTGTTCAGCTCTGTCTGTGTCTTCCTGTGGTGTCTTGTTCTTTGCTGATTTTTTTCTGTTTTTTCTGGTTTTTTTTTTTGTTATTTTCGCAATTCGTTCTATTTGATTATGTAATTATGCTTGGTCTCTTATTGAATATTGAACTGCGTTACATGTAATTTGTTTGTTCTTTTCTTTTATCTGCCGCGGCTGCTGCTGCTGCTGCTGCTGATGCTGCTGGGCTGAATAGTTCGAAAGGACGGACAAACGTATGTAAATACATATACATATACGTACATACGTAAGTAGAAAGTTCTTCATTAAGACACATACGCTTCCACCCACACACACACACACACGCCCACAACCACAGACATACATTCGCACAATGGCACACACACACACACACATACACAGATACATGCACACTCACATTCACATTTCATGGGCGCCACACTCACACATAGGCACTGGCATGGAATGTGCATGTGTGTGCGACAATTTTTGAATGAAATATAATCAGTTTTTGAGCAATTTCTTAAGCAGATTATTTACGCAACATAATTTAGCATACAAAATGGAAGCACACACACACACATATACGCACACATGCAGAGCAACCGAACGAAAATTAAGAAAACGTAACAGAAGAAAGTGCACGTTAAATCAATGCTTCCTTTGACCTCTATTACATTTTCGTTTCGTCATTCGCTTGCGCCTTCGCTTTTGTCGTCTCCTGCTACCTGGAACAGTATTTTTTTTTTTTTTTTTTTGTCTTTTTTTTCAATGTCCCGTATTACGGCACTGTTGGCAGCGTGTGTCGTTCTGTTGTCCGTTGCCGTTGCCGTTTTTATGTGAAAAAAACTACTTTAATTTGTCGCGTCTTTGTGTGTTATATCACTAATGCTGCTTATTGAATTATTTATAACAATTATTTATGCCTGGCGCCTATAATATTTAGCTCACAGCAGCGATTACTTATATATATATATGTATGTATATATATATATATATAAACTTTTTTTTATTAAAATCTCTTTACATAACGGTTCTGGTACTGTTACTTGCTGCTGTGCTGCGCGAACACGACACGAACGAACTCAGCGCGACAAGTGAATCTTCGCATGGCACTGACGTGCGCCGTGAGCCTCTGAAATTTCGCTGAAAATCGATAAGGACACTAGCAAAGTGCCAGCGCAAATGCAAAAGCAGCGCAAAGTCACCAAAAACTAAAAGCACAACACTTACAATGAACAACGAGAGCGCAGCTAGTGAAAGTGCAAATGTCCTTACAGGACTCTCACAGTGGTGGCCAAAACAACGTGTACAGTTCAATTGAGAACTTAAATAAACTTGCTATAAAAATAAATTTATAGTCAAATTTCATGCAATTGTAGAGTTGGGACTTCTCTAAACTCAAAGGATTCTTTAAATAAATATAGATAAATGTATTGTAATTAAATTTAAATAAATAAATATATATCCATACATTGCCTTCAACGGCTTAAAATGTTGTCTTTAGGCCTATACACACTACTACTGACCACCAATATAAACAAATTTGAGCGTTATTCAAATTGAATCTCAGTACAAAGGAGCGAGAGAGCACGCATTTATTTAGCAACTTTTGCTTTTACACAAAGTCCTTGCGCTCTCAGCGGTTGCCATCGTCGTCGTCATTCTGTGACGTTGGTTCGTGCAAAAATATGAACAAGCCGAACGAAATGCCGAAAGGAAGACCGAACGCCAACGAAATGGCGGTGCTTGGGCGCCTTCATTGCTTTTGTGTTTTTGGTGTGAATGAAAGTTCGAAAGCATCAGCTGGTGGGGCTTTAACATTTTCTCAATTGTGCTCAACGTTCACCAGACCCCCCAATCCATGCACTATAGGAAATGGAGGCGGTGGCGGTAGCGGCGGCTAAGTAAACAAATACATGTGCGCAGGGTGGCGCGCACATGTTCAGCTGTAACTGTAAGGTCAGAGCATACCGTGTCCTTACTGTGAGTATTGGCAGTAAACGTACGATACCATTTAATGGGCATATTTACAACACGATAATATTAACCAACAATGTAAAAGCTATAGATAAAATACAGGTACTTGGTGACTTGATATCGCTGGCAGTTCCTCTTACATTAAAGTTTCCAAAAAAATACGTTCTAGGTAGTTTCAATGAGGGCAGTGGCTGACACTGGCCAGAAAACCAGTGACGTGTGTTTCCATCGCTATCCCGTGACACAATGCAAATCTCAGAGCCAAGAAGCTTCTCTTCGCCATGCGTATTAAGCTTTGAAACGGGTATCTGCGCCGTTCGCTGGTTGTACGCGTAGTCAGTCTGGTACAAAATCTCGTTACTGCTGCTACGTATATAAACATTGAAGTCCGCCACATCCGCTACAGCGGAGACAAACCAGCTAAGCGTTAAATTGCCTGCTTTATTTCTGTAAACAAAATTGTCTGTATATTTTTTTTCCCCCGGATCAAAGGCAAAGTACCACAAATACTTACGTTTTAACTTCACGGAAGCGCACGTCGGTTAGCTGGTCGTAATCAGTGCCAGCATAAAGTTCCCTTTCATCCTCCCTGCAGTGAAGGTATTCATCCTTCAACTCTAGCAAATATTTTTCCTTAGCAACGGTGGGCGACTGGCATTGAACGCTCCGCAAATCCTCACTTGGTGTTGTCTGCTGAAGCATATACTGTTTCAGTGGCCTCACATTGCAGCCACAGTGCAGCGGATTAGCAGCAAATAACACTTGACTCCCATTACGCATGCTTCCCACTAAGGAAGATGGTATATCCTCCAGTCTGTTGTTTCTTAAATCAATAAACTGCAATGATTTCGTCTTGACAAGATTGGCAAATGGAATATGATAAATTTGGTTCTGCGACAAGTGAAGGCTTGTCAGATTATTGGGAAGGTCAAAGATATGCTCTTCAGACATCAAGTTGGACAGCTCGTTGTGGGACATATCAAGCACTTGCAATGACGTAAAATTAGATATAACGCCACGACGCAACTCATTGATTTGATTGTGCGAGACATTCAAGTACACCAGTTTCTTCGTGCCAAAGGATATGTCATAGGTCAACACAGGCATTTGATTGTAGCTTAAATCCAGATTCTTCAGATTGTAGGGTACATACTGATGCGATGGAAAGGTTTTCTTTGTGACAAAACTTATACGATTGTGGCTCAAGTTAAGCGTTTCCAAACTAAGTAAGTCATCCAATACTCCATGCGTCTTATTATCCAATTTGGACAGCAAATTGTGGGATAAATCCAAAGTACGCAGTGATGGCAGTCCAATGAATATATCGTTAGGTAGATTTTGTATGCCATTCATTGACAAATTTAAAGTGAGCAACTGCAGCAAACCTTCGAATGCTCGTTTACTATAAAAAAGAATTTTAATTAATTTTTTATAATATATTTTACAAATTTAAAATGGGGGGGTACTTTACCTGATATCCTTCACTTGATTGTTATATAGATTCAGCTCGAAGAGAACTGGCAGCTTGCCAAATGCGCTTCGTTCCAACTCGGTTATATTATTATTCTAAATATAAAATTTAAATCATAAAATAAATAATTTAAATAAGCATTTAATTTAAAAAACTTAATTACTTACCTCCAAATGCAGATACTGAAGCGTGGACATGCCAGCCAGGGCTTCCATTGGGGGCTTGCTGATGCCATTGTTTTGTAGCATAAGTCGCTGTACCACTAGCAAGCCCGTGAAGCTCTGTGAATCCAAACTATCTCCAATATTATTGCTATTAAGATCCAAATAGATAAGTGAATTCATAACTGGCCACGTGCCCGCCGGAATGGAGCTTATGTTATTATGGCTTAAGTGAAGCTCATTCAATGAAATGGGTAGTTGGAATAGCATTTCCAGACTATTGTTATTTAGATAAAGTTGACGCATGCTTGTCAGCTTCGCCAGCGAGCCACGAACTATGGAAACCAATTGATTATAACTGAGATCCATTTCCAAAAGTGTTGGCAATGTTCCAAATGTGGAGGATTTGATTTCCCGCATGCTGTTATGGGCTAAATTAATAGATCGTAGCGAAAAGAGTGTTTGGAACACTCCATTAAATATACTGGATATGTTGTTATGCGATACATCGATTGTATGCAGCTCGTACAGCTTCGGAAAGCAGTTCTTGGGTATCTCAGAGATGCTGTTGTGCGAGGCGTTCAGCACACGTAAACCAGACATGTTTTGTATGGGAACCTTTAACAAAAAGTACACTTTAGGATTAGACGATTTCAAAAATAACCAAAAGATATCTTACTTGAGCCAGATTGGTCAAACCATTAAAACTAAGCTGGAATGTGGACGCGAAAGTCGTCTCATCAAAGCTGCGACGAGAGAAGTTCGTTAATCGATTGTGAGACAAGTCTAGGACGGTTATATTGACGCAGTTCTCAAAGGCGGCTGTCTCTATGAGCTCCAGGGCATTGTGCGATACGTTGATAACCGATTGGTAAATATCCTTAAAGGAGTTCTTTTCTATTTTGGTTATATTGTTCTCCGCTAAATCTAGCAACTAAAAACGGTGATGGTTAGGAAAAAGTAATGAAATTCCACATTTTAAGATCGTACCTCTACATAGTTCATTTGTGTAAACATTTGGTACTCAATCTTCTTTAGCTTATTACGCGCCAAGTCGATGGTTCCAATACGAGCAACGGAGCCAAAGGTACCGCGTCCTACCTCTGTGATAATATTGTCACTGAGAAATAGGCGACGCAGAAACCGCATTCCTCGGAAACTATTCGCATCCAATTTACCGATGTTGTTGTGCGAAAGATTAAGCACTTTGATGACCGAGTTCCTGGCAAAGGTTCCTCGACTGAGCTCATTTAATGAATTGTGAGATACATTACACCATCCCAATTTTGTTAAGTCGGAAATATGTTGAGCCTCCAATTTTTTAATTTGATTGTGGCTTATATCTAGCACTTCTAGTTCACGTAGATTTTTAAATTGGTTTCTCTTAAGGTCCTTTAATTGATTTCCATGCAAATCAAGAGTTTTAAGCTTGCGTAGGGGCTGGAATGTTTCTATAGGAAATTCATTCAAGCGCCCATTTGTCAATTGAAACGTTTCCAATCTGTTAGCTATCTCCTGACCAAAAAATAAATCTTTTGGTAGTGTTTCAAAGGCATGACCATCAATTATCAATTGGCTGGCTTTTCCTAAAATCTAATAATATAATAATTAAATTTAAAACACTCAATAAGGATAAGAAAAAACGAAAACAACTTACGCCGAAGCCCAATTGACCAACCCGACTTATATTCGTGTGGAGCAATTTTACTTGTTCCAATGTATTATTCATTCCATAAAATACATAATCGTCGATGGTGGCCACAGGAGTATCTTTAATAATCAATACCCGTGCTTTTATGTGGGCAAAAAGGGGTCCAAAAAGGCGAACTGAAAAACATTTACAATTAACCACTGTATTTTTAAGCTGCGTCGTAGCTGCTAACCAAAATGTCCTTTATAGATGGTTAACTCCTCGACAGGCATGTCCAAAGAAGCTAAATTTTGCAAGCCTACCGAAAGAGTAGCCAAGTTGGTGTTTTCGCAAAGTACAAAAAGTCCATTGTCGCTTCCGTTTGTACATGCACATGGATATAAAATTTGTGATCTAAGCAGAAAAACAAAACTGATTAACCATTTAAATTATTTTTTGCTTTTTATGAACTTACTTTTTTGGGCACTTATACTCGGGTTCACCATAAATGTATTCCGTACTAACCGTAGCACATAGCTGCATCAATAAAATAACAACTGTGCGCAGGCGTCTCTGAATCATGGTCAGCTTTTAACTTGTTATTCCTTTGTTTGTATAAGTATTAGATGTTGTCGTCACCTATTCACTTTGGCCATGGCAAAAAGAAGTTCGTTGCTTGAGTCTTTAGTTGACCACTCTAAAAAATATTTTATATTTTTTTTTTGTTATAAAGTTTACAACTGGCTAAAATATATTTATTTGATTTTTCCAATATGTATAAACTAAAATGATTTATTATTTACTTCTTCCTTCTGCACTTTTACTTTTCACAGCGCGGGCGCAACAGGTTCTGCTTACCTCTCTTTCTGCTTTGTTACTGGTCAATATCTTCAGCTATTTGAATTAATAATGGCATTTTTTGCGTATTGCATTTAAAAATAGTTGATAATTGCAGTAAACACATCATAAATTATTGTCACTTACAGTGAAATAAACAAAGTTTGAATATTATAATAAAAATTGATGTTTTTTTTATTAAACTACCTTGCTTTGCGAAGCTCTGTTAAATCAAGTTGGCAGGGTCTGACTTTATACAATGTTAAAATGTATATCGATATACCGCATATACAACTCTAAAACAGCGAGTGCCGTGCGAAAGCAAAATTTAATCGCTAAATTGAAGATTTTTTGACAGATTATAAAACATTTTAATTTATAATTTGCAACAAGAACGTAAGTTGGAGTAGCAAATAATATAAAGTTGTACAATTCCGTTTTAAAAGCTAGCAAAAATTAGGATTTTGTAAATCGAAGAAAGTGGACATTGTTCACATTTTGTTCTTTGACAATAGGGAGAAATACTGACTTCGCCCGATTCAGCCGCCATCGAGTAACTAGCCAATCGCATTGCGCGGTGTGCACACATCTACAGGTTTGCGTTAAAAATCTGTGTACATACATGTCTGTTTACGCGAGTATTAGTGCTTAGGGAGAACGCGAGTTATTTGCGGCAGCCAATTTTATTGGCGGCAAAAAGTGCGTAATTCTAGTTGGACCACTTTAATTTAAAAATCATTTTATTTGTTTTTCAAAGGTTTATCACAAAATGAGTTACGCTGCAGACGTACTAAATGCTGCCCATTTAGAGTTGCACGGCGGTGGCGATGCTGAGTTACGTCGACCATTTGACCCAACTGCACACGATTTGGATGCATCTTTTCGCTTGACGCGTTTTGCTGATCTTAAAGGACGTGGTTGCAAAGTGCCGCAAGAGGTTCTCTCCAAACTTGTTTCGGCACTTCAGCAGGATTATTCAGCTCAGGAGCAAGAACCGCAATTCCTTAATGTAGCCATTCCACGTATTGGAATTGGCCTTGACTGTGCTGTTATTCCATTACGTCATGGAGGGCTATGTCTTGTGCAGACCACGGACTTTTTTTATCCCATTGTTGATGATCCATATATGATGGGAAAAATTGCTTGTGCTAACGTGCTGAGTGACTTATACGCAATGGGTGTGACCGATTGTGACAATATGCTTATGCTTTTGGCTGTAAGCACTAAAATGACCGAAAAGGAGAGAGATGTCGTCATACCTCTAATAATGCGTGGTTTTAAGGACTCGGCCTTAGAAGCAGGAACAACAGTAACTGGTGGCCAAAGTGTTGTCAACCCGTGGTGCACAATTGGTGGCGTTGCCTCCACTATATGTCAACCCAATGAGTACATAGTGCCGGATAACGCTGTTGTTGGCGATGTTTTGGTACTTACTAAGCCATTGGGTACACAAGTGGCAGTAAATGCACATCAATGGATTGATCAACCTGAACGGTGGAACCGCATTAAGTTAGTCGTTTCAGAGGAGGATGTACGCAAGGCGTACCATCGTGCCATGAACTCTATGTCGCGTTTAAACCGAGTTGCTGCTCGACTAATGCACAAATACAACGCCCATGGAGCAACCGACATAACCGGCTTTGGTTTATTAGGTCATGCACAAACCTTGGCCGCTCATCAAAAGAAGGATGTGTCATTTGTCATTCACAATCTCCCAGTTATTGCAAAAATGGCTGCTGTTGCCAAGGCGTGTGGTAACATGTTCCAGCTTTTACAAGGACATTCTGCAGAAACTTCCGGTGGATTGCTAATATGTTTACCTCGTGAACAAGCTGCTGCCTACTGCAAGGATATTGAAAAACAAGAGGGCTATCAAGCTTGGATAATTGGAATTGTGGAGAAAGGCAACAAAACGGCACGAATTATAGACAAGCCACGCGTTATTGAGGTTCCCGCTAAGGACTAAATGTTCCTTTTTCTTAACTACAGTTATACACCGCATTCATGTTCTAATTTAAATCACAGAATAGAATGTACTAATGTACCGATTTTGCAAGACAAAATGCTAAATCTTAAACAAAGAAAATACAATAAAATCCATGGACGTCGCTAAGAATAATACGAACAAATAAAAACACTTGACTTTTGTCATGAATAAATGCAAAGACCTCATGTTTCATTTAACCGCTAACCAAAGACAACATTTGTAAAGCTCGTGGTGCGTACAGACTGCAACGCAAAAAAAAGCTTTTGTGAGAACCGCCGAGCTGATCGTAGATGGCAGCAATAGATGCTCTGAGAAAAACGAGACAAAAAGGTTAGCTCCATATTCCGTTGTTGCAGCGGGGAGTCTGACGTCACTATTTTAAGCATTGGAGTGCCGCTTTTATTTTTTTAACTAAATAATATCACTATTATATAATGTTAAAATAACAAGTTTCTGATATGCGAAAATGTTGTTTACTTCCTTTAATGCTGTACACAATCTTAAACTTGTAATTAATTATAAAATAATAAACTGATTAATTTTTGGATAAACATTTTAAGATATTGGAACAAATTGTACTACAGTAGATTTACGTACTTTAACTTTAATTAAAAATATAAGCGAAATTATAAAATTTATATTTTTTGTACCAAGGTTGATAATAACAAATGTTTTTTAAGTTTTTGCTGTGACGTTTTTAAATAGAAACAGAGAAAAAAAATTGATGCCCCACTAAAAGTAACCTGTTGATCGTAAAAATCATGGTTCGATCCGCACAGTTCGTGCTCTGCTCGTGTCAAGTGCTAAATTGAAGCCTCAGTACTGCAGAAACCAACGACGCGCGTACCCGTAATAAAGCGAAGCTGCTCGGTTACCGTTAAATTTTGTAGTAGAGAAACGAACACACACTAACAAGGAAACTCAAAAACACGCATACAAACGAATTTTTAAGCTAACGCGCCCGCGCAATATAGCAAATTTTCTTTGGGCTGAACGCTGAACCCGTCGCTGTCAGTAATAACTACAACAACAACAACACGGAGAAGACAAAAGTCTGCACCAATCATTTGGGGTTTTGGAAAAGTGCACAGTGAGTGCTAGTGAATGAATAGTTTAAGTGTATGAGTATGGATACAAATTGAGAATGTGTATGCTGCTTGTGTGTGTATATGTGTTAGCTATCTATTAAACTGTCATATAAGCTTACAAGAAACAAACTGATGACGGCGACAAGCACTCACACAGAAACGAGTTTTAGTTTTCTACTCACACATCGGAATTGATGTACATATTTGTATCTATTGGATCGTACGTATGCGCAGCAAAGAGAAATTTAAACAGTGTTCAATAGAAAATAGGAATTGGATTGCATCCGCATCCTCTAGCTACATCATTACCAGATATTTATGGATTGGATGATTCACAGTACACAGCGCACTCGTTTTATATGTACATATATTTTGAATCAAGAGCAACAACAAAAGTATTTAAATTGAAAGCCAAAAAGAACAGTGGCAGTGAACTATTTATAGAATTATTTGTTTTCATACATTATGTACACGTACATACATACATACAACATGCACATACACATATAAACATATCCTATACCAAAAAGCGAAAGATTCGACAATGAAAACGACGAAAATGTTCCTTGGCATTTATCATCACTGTCTGTTGTGTGCTCATAAATTCGATAAAATAAAAAAACCAAATTTAACAATAATTTTTGTAGATTAACGTGTTCATGCATAAAAGCTTTAATTTAAATTAGCCAAGTTCAAACGCTGCTTGTATTAAATATACATATCTATATTTGCGTGCGTGCCCAGGTTGAACAGTGAGTTGCTGCGTAGGTGGCAGAGGAGGAAAATAAATGAAAACAACAACAGAAGCAGTTTTAACATCGGCGGCATCAGTACATCTACACAAATTGGCAGCAAAAACACAGGCGCTAGAACATACATGTATACACATACATACATAAATTTGTGCACATCCACACACGCGCATTAATATTCTCATTTTTATATGCATATACATGTGTGTGTGTGCATGTGTGTGTGACTGTCAGGTTTTACGCCTTTTCGCCTACGTTTCCAATTTGATTTTCAAAAATTTCAGCATCAACGATAACAACAAAAAATTCCTTCGTTTTGCTCTTTTCGTCTATTCTCAAACAAGTTTCGATTGCTATTTTGTTTATTTTATGTTTGCCTGTGCACACACACACACACACACATACACATGCATACTTATATGTAAAAACGTAAATATGTAAATAACATTGTATTAAAACGTTATAGATCACAGACATAGACATTTGGCGTTCTGTCGCTAGAGTGCTACACCCGCCCCAATGGTGCGCCCACTCCATTGCCAGACACATGTTTCCTCCTTTGCCCCTCGTTCCGTAGACATGAGATCATATTAAATTGTTGTACAAAAATTGTGTGCAAAAAAGAAAACACGCACGCATCTAAGTAGCACTTTCCTTCTCTGTCTTTCTTTATAGCAACTCTGTTGTTGTTTTTGCTGTTGATTTTCAAACAATGATTTTTTTTATTTTCTTTAAATCTTTTGAAGCGCCACTGAAAACGTGCTGTACGATCAGCCGTCAATTAGATTAGATTTAGATATTTATTCATATTATACGTTTGAAATATATGTACATGCAAATTATGCTAAAGGTGAGGTAAACTTTTGACCATCTGGTGCCATAATTATGTCCAAGCAAAGTTAATTTTAGCTTTTGTTATTTTACGCTCAACGCGTCGTATGAGTTATTTTGATTTATTTTACTTAAATTGTGTTTAAAGAGTCAGAGTTTAGTTTGTTTATGATTCGAATGATCTGATGACATCATCAGACAATCCTTGTGTGTGTTACGAATTTTTGCATCTGTTTGCTTCTCTCACAAGTCATTCATTGAAATATCACCCAAGGTTATCGTTAAAAAAAAATTTTAAAAAAAAAATAAGCTCATCAACTGAGCGACGGGGCAGTCAAATGACTATACAGGTTTATGCACATGATTGTATCATCCGACAAAAAAGGAACTAAGGACACGTTAAAAGTGAAACCTGTTTGACATTGAAATTTCCAGAGTCGGTTCTGAAAATCAATGCCATCGTTTAAGACACCACAAGCTGTAATCAAGAGATGACGTAGTTCCCCGGACATTTTGCTGTTTAGTTGATTTATGCGAAGACCAAAAATTGGACTCCCCAAATTGAAGAATCGTTTTCAAACGTTGTGTTTGGAAATTGCCATTTTCTTTCTTCAACAATTTAAGCCTGGAATGTGCTCAATAATTATCCCCATTAGTAGCTGATGCTTATTGTCAGATACTTATCATTTTGTCTGGATGGCGGCATCGAGATATGCCCATTTTGGGCACCATTCAAGCGCCAAAAGCAACACCTTTGAATGAAAATAGTGCTCCAGAAATGACGCACTATTGGTGTACATTCTTGATCAACAACTTAAGTGGGTGTAGTTTATAGAAATGTTTGAGATTCTTATGAATTGCGAATCAACCTGTCAGTTCATAGCCGTTTACGTTTGGTACACCCACATGGGCTTTATTTAGTATAGACCAGCATTATTTAGTCATCCATAGGAATTTAAATATTTTCTAAATACTTCCGATTGATGTCATTGCAGCAGAAAACAATAATTGGAAATGCAGTACTCGAGCAGCTCGGAAAATTACTCATCCTCGATGAGGGATACACCTTCAAAATGGAATGGACGTGTAAGTGTATTCACTGAAAACTAAACGTAGACTTTAAAATATAATCAAAATTACTCAAATGCAGAATGACAAGAATTACTCCTATAAGAAGTCATCGTATCAATACTCAAGCTCTGGGGATAACAATATGTCATATCAGAGCAAGACGGCCGATCAAAATATTGATCAATTGGATGCACTCTTAGAGGACTTAAAGCAGGAACGCCAGAACACTAACAGAGATCGTGAGTTGGCTGGCACCAGCTATAGGACACTGTGAGTGGATAAAATAAAATATTTATTATTATGTTAAAAAATATAGAAAAATAATGTTATCATGTTCTTTACTACAGTGAACGCACTGATCCATCAGGCGGCGTGACGAAGACAACACGTGTAATCAAAACCACTAAGCACTCAGGAGGACATCAGCCTTTTAGTGATGACGTTGAAACTTTTAACCCAACCGACTACAGCACGCTGCAGTCTTCCAAGTACTCCAGCTACCATGACAGTCTAAAGCGTGACGAGTATCAGACCAAGGATAAGCCCTATACACTAGGTAAACGCAAGAAAAGGAGTTCTATAGTTTCATTTTTTTAACTTTCTCTTACATCCCAGATCACTCACCAAATGGTAACTACTCAGCCAAGACTAAAATCTATGAGAGTAACCGGACGATTAATAACAATGTGGAATTGGTGCCAAATGTCAGCACCACACAGACTGTTAGTAATGTGAACATTGACAAGGAGCTGCAGGATATAGCGCTGAGTGATGGTATATTACCGGCACCAGGCACCAAGGTGACTACCACTGTGCGCACATACACCTATGAAATCCCACCTGCCGGTCCTGGCAGCACAACCAGCACAATTAATCGCAATAACAACACTTTGAGCAGTAGCTACAAGCATCACGAGACTCTGAACAGCAATCAAAACTACACGCAACTATCGCCGACGCATGTGCCACATACTGTGACCTATAACACCGAAAGCTATTCAACTGCGAAGCCCAATGATCGTCCAGTAGTGACCAACCAATCGTACGAAATTCGTGAGCATATGGAATCAACCAGCCGCGGTATGAGCCCGCAGCCACGTCCGTTGCCATTGGTACCAGCAATAAGTCCAAATGGCGTTCCGCCAAGCACCAATCGCACCGTTGTTTACAACATACACAAGACCGATACACACAACACAATTAACGAGCAACGTTATCCACACAGTCCGCTGCATAGCCCCAACTATGGATCGCCACAGGGACCACAGGGATCAGCAATGCCGCCATTACCCTCTGGAGGCACTAATCGTTACTATTTTAAGGAGACCGAGACATCGAATACCGTAAACACTATTCACGGGCCACCCAATACTGGTGCCCCATACCCGGTAGAGCCACAGCATCCGGCACCACTAAAACAGTTGCCAAGCACCACATATCCACCACCACAGAATGGCAATGGTTATCCACCAAACAATACCACATACTCGTATAAATACTCCTCTACAACGAACACAAACAATCGCCGTGGTCCTGGTCCCGACTATGGCACTCCCTCACCTTTCCCCGTCGATGGTGTTGAGTATCCCGTTAGCAATGGCAATCCTCCACAGCGAGTGGACGATCTTATGCAATCATTTGGTACTGTAAGTATGATTTCCACGTTTCTTGGAACATTTTCAAAAAATTTACTCATCACATAGACGGATCATGTGGACCGCGTTAATGTTGATACGTCAATTCGCAAGCGCGAAATTGAGACCGCAGTTGCATCTCCGCAGCAACAGCATGTGCCCTCCGTTAACAAGGTCGGCAAGGAGGTGTACTATCCACCTGGCCACGAAATCATCACCACACGACGGGAGGAAATGCATGCTGGATCCGCAGCAGGCGTAAGCTATTACATTAACTCACAGCTAATCATGTATCTAAGCCGAATATATTTCACTTTTGCAGGGTCGTTGGGCCAAGGGCTCCGGAATGTACGAGTACGAGTCCGGCTCAAAGTCAAAGACGAAAACCAAGTCCGGCGGTGCTGTAGTTCCCGTGTGCCTACCGCTTTGCTGTGCTATGCCCTGCTCCATTATGTAAACAGTGTCTGCAAACAAAAACAAAAACAAAAAAACAAAAACTAAAATACCATCCCAATGTATATAAGATTCTAATAATGTCGTTAATAGGTCTAACGCGATTTTCTGTCCCCTACAAAATATTCGCCGTTGATATTTCTGTAAATCTAACATGTTTTCGGTTCGCTTCACATCGGAATGCTCTAGTTGTTGTAATTTGTTGACCAAATTCATATATCGCTATATACATATGTATATGTGTTTTTAAGTCTTCGTAATCGTATGTATATATATTTTTTATATAGGCATCGCCTTACCTGTTCGATTCGGCTGTAGATTTTTTTCTAATCAAGTTTGCTTCAAATTGTTTGCTCATGTCCCCTGCTCCTACCTGTCTGTCTCCGTCTAAACAAAAAGCATTTATATTACAACGTGACCAGTGAAAGCCCAGACAAGACCCTAAATATATAATATTAAGTTTTTTTTATTTAAAAGCCAATTGTTTTAACTGTATTTTGCATACCAAACTAATAAATGAGCGACGGAATCAAATTCCTAACTCACAATTTTTAAAACATATATTTACATATATATATATATATATATATATATTATATAATTAATGTGTGTGTGTTTTCCCGCTCCCCTCGAATATTATCTACTAATCAGCGGCCCTAAGGCTGCCCAAGAAGTTAATGTAACCCAGACTTAAAAGGTAACATAGTCGTTACAATGCCATAAATAATTTCTAATACACGTAAACAAAAAAAGTAACCTTAATAAAAACGAAAATCTAACTAACGAAATGATATCTTGGTTCTTACTTATTGGTTGGTACTGTGGGTAGAGTTTAAATTAATCATCGCAGATTTGGTACATATAGTAAAAGTTTTATTCTGGTATAATAAAATGTATCTTTAATAATTATTACATTTATTATTGTATATTAAAGTATTGGTAGGTAATAGAGATACCCTTACAGAGAGTATGATAGAGACTAATTTCTTGCTTCAATAGCTTTTTTATTTTTATACTTTTTATACTTGGCACATAGCTCGTAACCTTAAAGAAGGTTCGGGACCGGATCATCTAATCAGTCAAAAAACTACTTCTTTTATGATATTTGATAATTGATACTGATATATCCAAGTCTTTTTTACACCAGTAGCTTATCTGCAAGGGTATACGGAAGATTCGGCGTGCCGAAGATATATGATTTAATTTTGTATTTGTTCTTGCTTTTTTTTTGTTTTTTTTTTTTTTTTGTTTTAACTATCATTTTGATCGAATAACAATTTTATATCACAAAAGTAATATCTACATTTCACCTTGTAGGAATTGGTGTAGAGATTTTTTTTTTTTTTTTTTTGTTCTTTTAGAGATTTGTAATAAAAAAATGATAAAAGTTAAACAAAAACCAAGAAAATCCATGTATTATTTATAATACGCGGAGTCATAAATGTCTCTAGCTGCACTACATCCAAGTTTATATCTCTATAATTCATTGGAAATGCTACATACACATAATATATGTGCCTATTTTATATATATAAGAATTAGGCTGCTTTGAAAAAGTAATGTTGTCATTTGTACATGCATAAGTAATATTGGAAAAATGCCCAAACATGAGATTCGCATTTGGAAAATTGTCTTTATAAAAGTTCAAGAGTTGTCTATCTGCTCCTTGCAGCTACAGCTGGTTAGCTCTTTTTCGTGGAGCACTTAAGCTCTGCTAAATACCAGGTAAAGGTCGGAAATTCTTTAATGCTATAGATCTCGTACTTAATAGAATTGATGCCATCCATTTGGATTTTACTCATGCCATTCTGAAGATTTTCGTACCTATACAAAATTATTGTCATATTTAAAAGTAATTGAAAAATGTAAAAATCAATATCTTAATCCTTACCGTTCTGGATTGGCTACTTCTTTCTTATGTTTCAACATCATATATCGAGCAATATTAATTGGATACCGTGATATAAAGAGATTCGCATGTTTCAATCTAGTGAATAGTTGTTCAGTTATGCGAATTAAATCAGAATATCTGACATGGATTTTACCTGTTGGACATATCATCGTCCTCGGCACCCCATCCAAAAAACGAATTCGAGAATCCGTTTACAGCCTCGAAGTGTTTACGCGTCATGGCAGACACTCCACCAAATATTGTGCGATAAGGCAACCTGAGGGAAAAAAAATTTTAATACATTTACAAAAGATTAAGTATTTCGTTTTGCATTACTGGTAGTGCAGGGTGTCAATTGCAACGGACATGTGCCGAGGCTGACGTGGACAGTTATACAAGTTTCGTTCATCCAAAGGTAATAAATCCACATCGTGGAATATAAAGCAGTCCCACTGATAAAACTTTAAGGCCTCCAAGTAACCAATATTCATCATGGCAGCACGATTAAAGGGCAGGCCATTCGTTTGCTCTATAATAAATATGCGATAGGCAATGTGCTGTTTCATTAGGAACGGATGTATGTTTCGCAAAAAGACCAAAAGATGCGCGTAGCGGTCACGGAAGGGCACAATTATGGCAACGTGATGTTGGGCAATACAATCACTTGGCTGATAAGCGCCACCGGGACGCAACATCGGACCAAGTTCTGCCTCAATAACATCAAGAGATTCGAGTGTTGTATTAGGAGTGATGGGTCCACCTAAAAAGTGCAAATGTGCAGTTTTCGTAAGGTCTACCAAATGAGTAAAGTATTTGCTTCATACCATCTCTAGGATCAGGATCAGTGCAATTTCGAGTAATTGCAGTTTGTGGCTTATGAGTATTGCTGGCATATGATTTGGGATGCGAATGTCCGTACAATAAGTCTTGAGGAATGGAAGTAAAGTTTAAAAACTCAATCACAGTCGATGTGGTTGAGTTGCGATCCATGTGCAAGTCCCGCTCTTTTGATAATGCCAAAGGAGCAGTGGGTAGTCCATGGACTGCACCATCGTTATTAATTCCACTATCATTTCTTCTATGGATGTGAGCATATTTATGCACACGTCTAATGCTGTAAGCGAAAGATAGTGCACATTAATTATTACTGCAATTATATGTAAATTATATTTTTACTGTTACCTAAGTTTGCTCAGTGAGGCGCCGCTTGATCCATCGGTGTTTGTACTCCACAAAAAGTTAAGCACTAGCAAAAAACAGATTGCGCCGGCCACCATGCGTATGAAATTCACTTTCGTAAATATGGTCATGGTATATCGATTTCATCATTCATTATTCGAGTCGGTTGCTATTTTAAACAGCATCGTTATGCTACTACATCATTTTCATCTTAAAAGCAAAAATATAGTTTCAATTCCATGTTCGCCCACCTTGCATCAGCTGACTTGAATATGCTAATTGTCCGTACAGGGTGACTAGCACATTTCGTTAGATGGCGCCATTTTTGAAAATCGAAATCAGCAAAATCGTACTATTATTTTTCCAACCAGGTATATTTAATTATCAAAAATGCCACGTCATATTTGAATATATTTTTATGCACTTTCTGAAATTATTTCACTATTATGAATTACAAAAACAATTTTAAACATCGAAGCTGAAGTTTTATACAAAATTCAAGTGATTTACAAGTGATTAGGGCAGTTGCAATGCTTCATTGTCCTTTATATTAATCGTTCTCGATACATTATTATAAGTATAATCTATGCGTAGGGTCTTGTTGTCGCCAATACTTGGATCGTAAAAGCCAGGTAGATCACTCTGAAATTACATTAAGTTTTAAGTACTTCCAATTTAACAACGTTTTTAAAGCATACCTTTAAAGAGTCGTACAACTTCAGTTGACTCTCTCTGACTAGGCACTGAATAGGTATTGTCACATCATACGATACCTCCGGCTTAAATTCCGTACTATTTTCAGATAGACAACCATATACTGCTCTATTGATGACCAAGCCACTTTTTGATGTCTCCGCAGATTTGATGCGGTTATAGGTGTTTAGCATCAAATGTATTGCCGACATTGCTTCCAGCTTTTTAGTGGCTATTCGCTGCTCATTGTGCCGCTTCGCCCGTTCTACCTCTATACTTTTCTTATCAGCTTCCATGGGATCCAGAATTGTCTTTTTAATAAGGAACCACGCAACTATTGGTGTTACAGTAGCATAGAAAACTGCCGCAGGCACTATTTCATCGCTCAAGTGTATTGGAAAAACGTACGACTGATTTGAACGTAATATTCTAGATAGATATAAAACAATATATGAGACAAGGATATTTTAAATAAAACGTTAGAAGTAACTGTAACGATACGTACTTCAATTTAAGAATCACACCCGATGGAACGCCAATGGAAACGGATGCTATCACGGAACTATATTTTGAGACCTTCTTTTCCACGCCATATTCACCCAAAAAGCCGAAGGTGCCTACTCTAAAAACAAATAAAATAAAATTATTAAAATCAAGAAGAAAATTTTTCTACAATTTTGCTTACTTTGCAGCCAATTTTAACTTGAGGTCTTCCTCAACCATTTTTCGCGTATATGAAATACCGAAGTAAATATGAGGCGTTCCAATTACGAAGGAAGTGCTAATGGTATATTGATCATTGGAATGATCGATCTGTGTTGACATAGATGATTGTTGACCAGCATTAAGAGTTAAGCTTCCGACTGTATGTTTGTCCAACTGCACAGCCAATGTGGAAAAAACAGCAGGTACTATACCATTTTCTTGAAAACTTAAATTTGTGCCACCGTTGAGTGTAAGTTTGGAAGATAACGTTCGCCCACCTGGAAGCAACATGAAACTGATTTACTTAATAAGCCGCATAACACAAAGAGGATGTTGCTTGTATTTTACCCTTTAGGCCCATTAGAAATCCATTGCCTGCACCGAGACAAGCCTCCAACCAGCCTTTGTTTAAAAGTCGACGTCCAGCTACCATAAAACCACCGCTACCGTTGCCATTCGATGAGTACAAATTGCCACTCATGACAATCATATCTTTACGCGTTATAGGCGCCTCAATTGACTGAGCAATGCTCATCGAGCCAACCTCTACTCTTGGCGCCTCCGATTCGTCATATGGCGAAAATATTTCCGTTGCATTGACATTAATAGTAATATTTCCGCGTGGATTGGTACGTTGTTGTAAACGCCGATCAGCAGCCGCTTGGGCCAAGCGTTCGTACTCTTCCCGTATTTCTGCAGGTGTTTTTGTACGATGTACTAGTTCCCATCCTTCGGTCTTTAGACCCTTTTTACCAACTGAATCGTAAATGGCTCGCTTTTGCGGATCGGAAAGCACTTCATATGCATTCTGCATTCTATTGAACATCATTTCGGCTTTCTTCTTGCTGTCAGGGTCCAAGTGTTTGTCCGGATGAAAAATGCGACTTTGATTCCGGTATGCTGCAGATATTTCCTCTGCGGTAGCCTTTTAAATACATAATACATTTTTGTGAGTGCTTATTAAAATTGTTACATACATAATTACATACATTTCGCGGTAAATTGAGAAATGTGTAATAATCCTCATCGCGTTCGGCATCAGATTCACTGTCCGATGCCATGATTCTAAACCATTGGCTTAGGTAACCGAGAGATTTTGTTCAGTGTATCATATGTTTTTGGCTGTGAAGGAACAGTCGGTCAAACCCAAAATGTATGACTTAAATTTGATGAAAGTTTTGAAAATACTTTTGATACTTTACGCAATAATAACAACACGTGCGATGGAACACGAAACGATAGAAAAATCTTACACAGGGTGTGTCATAGCAAGCTTGGAAATGCCATTAATATCACAACCGTAGCTGTTTCACTTACTAGCCAAACTGCTTAAAAAAATAATATCAAAATTTTGTTACAAGTTGTACAGAACACACACTTCATAAACTAAAAAAATTTCTACAATAAGAGATTAAAAAAACATTGGTCGTTCTTAAACGTACATTCAATGCAACTGTGTGTTTCGATTCCACTGCATTTAAAACCGATTACTTGTGCACTTTTACCATCACTATCTTTCTTATTGTCCGGCTCTCGTAAGGGAAACGTGCTCGTAGTTCGCTGACGAAATTTTTGCTTTCGAAGCGGTGAAGTTTATTCTTGATATTTAGTAAAACTTTAAAATTATAGAAGAAAAACTACAATATGCTCCGCGTACAAAACTTATTGCCAAGGCTTGCACGCCAAGCCTCCATCGCATCGCCAAAGAATTTGTCTGCAGTTTCTAGCATATTCCGCGTAAGTAATATACATTTACATAATACTATGAGCGGCATGTTCGATCTACACGCCAGCTAATCTTTCATGTTCTTGTAATGTTTTATGAATATTTTGTAATAGTTTCACTTATTTTTCCAATTATAGAATCAAATCGGTGCCCCAAATGGATTGTTAGGTCGCCGTTACAAGTAAGTGAACTTTGACTTTATATAATATTAATTTAGTGTCAGTTTTCCGCTTATTAAACTTAATATGTTTGAATCTTCTTATGTAACTGATGTTGTTACCATGCGTCTGTTTAGTTTAGATTTTAGCTATATTAATTGTTTGCATCGGCTTATGTTAGTTTTATATATAGAGTTCATTCAATACATGTAAAATCAGCCATACATTTACACAAGCTAGCAAAATGTTGCAAATTTATTTGGTATGTAGTTTTTAAATATATTCATTGATCCTTTTTGTTTAAAATTTTTTGTATAGTATTTATTTAATTTCACTTATAATTTTGGATCAGTTGTGTCACTTTCGAATTAAATAACACATCATTATTAATGACGTTAGCTCTTATCTCGTACTCTTAGCCTCGTTGCTGCCCGGCAAGCTTATCTATGGTCCGTTTATCTATTGTTACCATTCACATTTTTCTTATGTGTAGATCTGGCACTGTGAAGGGTACCGTTATCGGTATTGATTTGGGAACCACAAACTCTTGCCTGGCCGTCATGGAGGGCAAACAAGCAAAGGTGATTGAAAATGCAGAAGGCGCTCGCACAACTCCTTCCCATGTGGCTTTTTCTAAGGATGGCGAACGTTTGGTTGGCATGCCCGCCAAACGCCAAGCCGTGACCAACTCGTCAAATACTTTCTACGCAACAAAACGTTTGATTGGCCGCCGCTTTGATGATCCCGAAGTAAAGAAGGATGTTACAAATTTATCATACAAAGTTGTTAAAGCATCCAACGGAGATGCCTGGGTGTCCGCTACAGATGGCAAAGTGTACTCACCCTCGCAAATCGGTGCCTTCATCCTGATTAAGATGAAGGAAACCGCCGAGGCATACTTAAACACTCCGGTCAAGAATGCTGTCGTCACTGTACCCGCCTACTTTAACGATTCCCAGCGTCAGGCTACTAAGGATGCTGGTCAAATTGCTGGTCTCAATGTTCTACGTGTAATTAACGAGCCAACAGCAGCTGCTCTGGCCTACGGTATGGACAAAACTGAGGACAAAATGTAAGTGAAGAAGTCATTTTTCTATGAACAAATAATAAAATAATTCGCTTATTTTTTTCAGTATCGCTGTATATGATTTGGGTGGCGGTACCTTTGATATCTCAATTTTGGAAATCCAAAAGGGCGTTTTTGAGGTGAAATCCACCAACGGCGATACCTTGCTTGGTGGTGAAGATTTTGACAACACTATCGTAAACTATTTGGTTTCTGAATTTAAAAAGGATACCGGTGTTGATATCCGCAAGGACAACATTGCCATGCAGCGTCTTAAGGAAGCAGCAGAAAAGGCCAAGTGCGAGCTGTCATCGTCCCAACAAACTGACATCAATCTGCCATATTTAACTATGGATGCTGCTGGTCCCCAGCACATGAATTTAAAGCTGACACGTGCCAAGCTCGAAAGTCTGGTTGGTGATCTAATCAAGCGTACCATTCAACCATGCCAAAAGGCGTTAGCTGATGCTGATGTGTCCAAGTCTGATATTGGTGAGGTCTTGCTTGTTGGCGGTATGACTCGTATGCCCAAGGTTCAAGCAACTGTTCAGGAACTTTTTGGACGTCAGCCCTCGCGTTCAGTAAACCCCGATGAGGCCGTTGCCGTCGGTGCTGCTGTGCAAGGTGGTGTTCTGGCAGGAGATGTCACTGATGTGCTTTTATTGGACGTCACACCTCTGTCCTTGGGTATTGAGACATTGGGTGGTGTATTCACACGATTGATCTCGCGTAATACCACCATTCCAACCAAGAAGTCGCAGGTATTCTCAACCGCTAGCGATGGACAAACCCAGGTGGAAATTAAAGTACATCAGGGCGAGCGTGAAATGGCCACTGACAACAAACTGTTGGGAGCTTTCACACTAGTCGGTATTCCCCCAGCACCTCGCGGTGTACCTCAAATCGAGGTTGTCTTCGATATTGATGCCAACGGTATTGTTCATGTATCGGCTAAGGACAAGGGTACTGGCAAGGAGCAACAGATTGTCATTCAATCCAGTGGCGGTCTCAGCAAGGACGAAATCGAAAACATGATTAAGAAGGCTGAAGAATACGCTTCTGCTGATAAGAAGAAGCGTGAAATGATCGAAGTTGTGAACCAGGGCGAGAGCATTATTCACGATACAGAGACCAAAATGGAAGAATTCAAGAGCCAGTTGCCTGCTGAAGAGGTATGCATGAAAAACTTTGTTTCAGTTTTTTAATAATTAAAATGCTATGTTTTTTTTTTTTCGTAGTGTGAAAAAATGAAGAAGGAAATCGCTGATCTGCGCACTTTGCTGGCCAACAAGGAGACAGCTGATCCAGAAGAAGTTAAGAAATCAACCACTACACTGCAGCAATCCTCATTGAAACTTTTCGAGATGGCATACAAGAAGGTAAAGCTTGAAATTAAACAATAAATTATAATGTAAAATATTAAATAAAAATTTTACTTTTTTAGATGTCAGCTGAACGCGAGAGCAATGCCGCTGGTGGTAGCAGTTCAGGTGATGCTTCCGGTGACGCCAAGAAAGAAGAAAAGAACTAAATTAGGACAAAACATAGACATAGTTATTTCCCTTAATTCACACTTATCATATTTGGATTTCGATTAAGTTTTACGCTAAACCGCTAATCAGTCAAAATCATATACAAAGTCTCCAATCAAACAAAACAAGAAAGCATTTACCCAAATTGTGTAGAAGTATACGAAGACGCGATGGCGATCATTCAAGAAACTAATAACACACACGATTGTAATTTGATGCGGATACGTTTGTTGCATTAAGTTTTAATTGTTTATAATGCAAACAACGTATAAATCGAAACCAAACGTTTGTTTGTGGTGAAAAGTCTGTGCTGTGCCCTATGTAAGATTTCCCTTATTTTTACCTTTATTTTAAACTAGACATATAGTTATATAATACCGAGCGAGCACAGCGAACGTATACATCATAAGATACATACTCGAGGCAGCCCACAAACGACACAGTGTAAACATGTTAGCGGATTGAATATCATAATTTAAGCAAAATTAATTTATAGTTTTCATGAATAATTATTTGACTGGGTAAAATGCAATTAAAGGTCAATGCAAAAATGTAAAGTTTAAATATACGTGAACAAAAAAAATTTCAATTGAAATTCAATTTCTATTCTTTCCCATACTTTTAAATATATTATTATGATCCACCCACATATATGATATAGACGTATGAAAAATAACTTTGGAATCTGTAAATATAAAATTGTTTCATCCAAAACTGAATATTAACTGGAAATTATTTTAGATTTAACTTTGTTCTTCTTTAATTGCAATATTATGTGTTTAAAAATATCAATAATATCTTAAATATGTAATGTCCTTAAAGCTACATTTCTGACGAAGGAACCTATCGATGTGTCTATTGAAGATATTTAAATAGTTATAATACTAGACGCGCTTTGATACTGGTGATTATCATTGATCGAAATTCGGAAGCTTAACGTATTGACTAGGCCCAGAAACACCTGGGAAGGTCGCCCTTTACATAGCACCTGTTTGAAGTTTGTACAATGTATAATAGAGACCACGATTTTTGACTAGCTCCTTGTGGGTACCGCTCTCGCAGACCTCTCCGTTTTCGAACACATATATAATATCCGAGTCTACAATCGTAGACAATCTGTGAGCTATGCTGATGGTAGTGCGTCCCTCTGCAGCTGCATCCAAAGCCTCTTGCACAATCTACGAGAAATATTTAAGATATGTTTCGTATAAAATGGCAAGCGCTTTATGTTTTATTCCTCGACACTCACCTTTTCACTCTCCGCATCTAAGGCGGATGTGGCTTCATCCAGTAGCAGTATCTTTGGGTTCTTAATGAGGGCACGCGCTATGGCAATGCGCTGCTTCTGTCCGCCCGATAACTGTGCTCCCTTCTCACCCATACGAGTTTCGTAGCCCTGAAAGGAGGTAATTTTTAGGTTAATATTTTAGCCACCGAGAAAGGGTTAAGGATATTCAGGACATTTACCAATGGTAACGAGGAAATAAAGTTATGAATGTTAGATTTCTGAGCTGCCGCTAT
Source organism: Zaprionus lineosus (assembly GCA_035044505.1). NCBI lineage: Eukaryota > Metazoa > Arthropoda > Insecta > Diptera > Drosophilidae > Zaprionus > Zaprionus lineosus. The sequence goes on from JAWNNX010000187.1 coordinate 74,116, forward strand.
AATCTCCTGGTCAGTAACGATTCTGCTATTGTCACCATATGCAATATTTTCGCGAATCGAACGATCGAATAGTATGGGCTCCTGGGAAACGATGCCCAACTGCATGCGCAGATTTGAAAGGGATAAGTTACGGAGATCTTGATTATCAATAAGAACTGATCCACCGTCTACGTCGTAAAACCGTTGCAGTAGCTGAATGCATGTGGACTTGCCGCAGCCCGAGGGACCCACCAGTGCGACTTTTTGACCAGTTTGAACGGCCAGCATAATTCCACGCAATATTTGAATCTCTCGGCGGGTGGGATAGCTGAATTCCACCTTATCGAATGTCACATTACCATTGGAGTGCCATGGCTGAAGGGAGACGCCAGGTTTGTCGGCAATCGATGGCTGACGCTTCAGGAACTCCAAAATTGTTTTCGCAGCACTGATGCCCTTTTGCATGTTCGGTGCAAAAGCTAAAGCACTAGCAATCGACGCGGTGCCCATAATCATGGCTTGAGAAATCCTGCAAATTGAATAATTTATTAATATTATCTGTGTGCTCCGATGATGCAGTAATAAGACGCTTACTTGAAAACATCTCCAAATGGTAGGCCTCGATTAACAACACACCAACCGCCGTAGGCCATGCATGCCGCATATGCAAAGAACATCATTGATCTGGCGAGACCATAGACTACACCTCGGTAGTGCGTGTTCATCTTGGATTTCTAAATCGTTAAGAAAACATTCTATAAGTACGGGGGGAGCAGGAAAAAAGTGTTGAAAGGACTTACATTGACCGCAGGTGTTAGTAGATTTATGTAATTGCGATGGAACATTTCCTCACGACCCAGAGACACGACTGTGCGAATATTGGAGACCACCTCGACCGCCAATTTCGTTGTTTCCTCCATAACCTTGGCATTGCCCATATTCTCCTGAGCCATAATTGTGCGTTGCAGATAAAATGAGATCAGAATGAAGGGCACAAATGCCAAAGCCACCAGTCCCAAACTCCACTCGTAGTACATGGCAAGTCCAATGCTCAAGAGTATAGTTGCTATCGATTGTATTATACTGCCAATACGTTGACCTGTGGCCTGTAGACATAAAGACATCCATAGCACAACAAATTACAAATGCGATACAATAATAAAACAAAACAACAAATATCGAATCTAATAGAATTTGCAATAAAGTTTCCTTATTGGTAGGAGGGGAGATAAGACTGAAGTACGTCTACATTGGCTGTCCTATCGTTAAGGCGGTAACAAAAAGGGAATAAACGTAATCGCTTGAGGGTGTGGGAATACGAGTGTTTATAACAATCGCGTGGATAGTTAATATAAAAATACAGAAGATAATCGTTTTTCCGAGTCCTTTTTAAAAGATTCGCAAATATTCTGGAGTATGTTTGATGTACTTACACCTTGTACCGCGGCCGCATCTCCAGACAGGCGGGCACAAAGACTGCCAGTGCCATTGGCCCGGTCATCGAACCATGCAACTTCTTGCTTCAGCATCGCGGCAAACATAAGGCCTCTCAAGCGTTCTGTCAGACGTTCCCCGGCAATTCCAAATGAATATATCTGTAAGAACGTAGCTATACCAACAACGACGCCGGCAATAACGAAGTATAGACTGTATTTGTTTGTATTCTCTCGCACATAGTCGTCATCATCGGATTGGAGGACCTGCAGAATGCTGCCAAAGATTATGGCAAACACTGGCATAGCGCAGCCCATTATGACCGAGCATAGACTTCCAACAGTTATTTGTATCCATTCGGGTTCGTTCATTTTCATAATACCCAAAATGGGTGAGCCACCGGATTTTTTCGATTTGGTCTTTTCTTCTGGTTTATTCTCCTCCTCTTCAACATCGTTAAGTATTTGGATTTCCTTTTCGTCTTCATCTTTAATATCGAATTGCTTGTAGATGTCGCCACTGGGGCTAAGTACTGTGCCATCGTCTTCACCCATTTGTGTGGTAACAAGATTGAAATAGTGGTTCCTCGTCATCATCAGTTCCTGGTGAGTGCCCATCTCGACCACTTGACCTTTGCTAATTACAACAATGTTATCCGCACGACGCACTGTGGAAAGACGATGGGCCACAATAATGGTTGTGCGTCCCTGGCTGACCTTCTCCAAGGCGGCCTGCACCTTAGATTCACTGGCTGTATCAAGGGCAGATGTCGCTTCATCAAGCAGCAGAATTTCCGGATCACGAACTAAAGCGCGAGCAATGGCAATACGTTGCTTCTGACCGCCAGACAACTGAGCTCCGCGTTCGCCAACCAATGTATGATAGCCTTTGGGTAATTTTTTGATGAACACCGCAGCGTTTGCGGCAGCAGCTGCTGCTTCAATATCCTCCTTGGTGGCATCTTCACGACCATATCGTATGTTTTCATAAATGGACTGACCAAAGAGCACGGGCTCTTGACCGACTACGCCAATGCGATCACGCAACCAGCTTATGTTTAGATCCTTAATATTTTCTCCATTAAAGAAAAGATCACCAGCCTGAGGATCGTAAAACCTTTGAATTAGCTGTATGCAGGTGGATTTTCCACATCCAGAGGCACCGACTAAAGCCACAGTTTGGCCTCGTTGAATCTTCAGGTTAAGCTTTTGCAATATAGGAACTTCGATGCGGGTGGGATAGTAAAATTCAATATCCCGGAATTCAATTGTTGTCAGCGGCTCTTTTAAAGATTTGCCGCGTGACTCAATTGGATTGATGGTGGGAATTTGTTCGATGATCTGGAACACCTTTGCGCAAGCACCTTTGGCAATGCCAAAGGCCTCAATGTATGGAGATGCCATTCCTATGTTCATTGAACCCATCATGATGGAAAAGAACACCGTAATCATGGTACCGGGGTCGTAGTTTGCAAAGTATGGTTCATAACGACCCTTGATAACTAGACCAACTCCATACCAGAATGCCAAGGCATATGATGCATAGATAAAGAACCACAATAGTCCGAAGCCCATGCCCGAAAACATGTTACGTTTAATATTCAGTTCCTTGGCAGCAATGATCTTCTGCTTGTAGGCGGTAACTTCTTTAGTCTCGCCCTCAAACGCCTTGACTGTTCGGACTCCTGACAAAGCCTCTTCAGCAACGACAGCAGCTCCAGCATACATATTTACCTCCTGCTTGGCTAGTTTGGATGTGGCAACTGCAACAAGGCCCATGGCTACGAAAGTGACCGGCAAGCTTGTCAAGCAGACCAACGCGAGCTGCCATCCTTTGACGAAAGCAAGTATGAGGGATCCAACAAAGACCACCACAAAATGTACAAACATCACAACTTTTTCACCCAAGCCATCCTCCAATTTCAAAAGATCTCTGTCAAAAGTTTCGAATTTGTAAAATTAAAGTTTTTTTTTTATCAAGATTTTGCTATACATACTCGTTCATTCGGCTTGCAACTTCACCACTCTGGTTGACATCGTACCAGGACATATCCTGATGCAGCACCGAGCGGAAAAACTTAGATCTGATGGTCATAATTTGTGAGTGGGCAGCATAATTGAAGCACGTAACGGAAATGTAACTGCAGACCAACATCACAATTCCAATGTAGGTATTCCTTAGAGCAAATGTCCGAACAGCGCTTAGAAGGGCCTCTGATTGAGGATCGTATCTTATATACTTGGATTCGTGTGCAAGTGCAGCATTGTAGATCATGTCCTAGAACATTTAGTAATAAAATGTGTTTCAACATAAGTTTTATTGACTTAAAGATGTGTATCGGCGGCCATTTTGATTGAATGTTGCCGTCCGCCATGTTAATCAATTATGTATATCGATAACATGCTTTATGACAATTCATGTTATTCAATTATGTAAACTTACATTGGCAAGATTTCCAAATATTAAACTGTTAGCTGGCGTTGTCAGACCTGTGGCTACAGCACCCAGAAATCCAATGAAGTAGAGCAATTTATCCCTTGTTGTGGCATAGCGGAACATCTGAAAGAAGCCCACAGGAGGAGCTTCTTCCTTTGGCTTTTCATCATCGGCATTCTCATCGGTTTTGTCTTTCTTTGAATTCTTTTTCTTCTTTTTATTCGGTTCGCTACAATTGCAATTATAAAAAAAAGAAAATATTCAATTAGAAAATTTATATCAAAGCTTATCAAGTAATAAATTGACTATGCAAGACACGTTCCCACAACTAATCGCACATTCCTTATCTCTGACCCATGCTTTAGCCAAGGCTAAGAGGGGTTCAGACTATACACTATTTAAATGCGTTGGCTCTCATAGATTATGTTGTTTTGCAATCTGAAAACTTTTTTCAACTTATTAGATTATAAGGGAATATTATCAACAATCGACGTCGTCAAAATGCCTATCAATAGCCAATTTTGATAAATGCGTTATAAGCAAAAAATGATTCTGTTCTGTGTCGTTTTTTGTTTTTTTTTTTTTTGTTGGTTGCTTCATAAAAATTTATAACAATCAGATTCCATTCTGCGTTGGCGCATGGCTGAATCATGTGTTTGCCAAAAAGAGCACGGTCATGGTTACAGTAGATTTTGGATTAAATTCATTCATACCAGACAAGGCCAAATAAATACATAGGCATATTAAGGATGCATTTGGATATGTTTAAAGATGACGTACACAATAAATACAATTTAAATTAAATAATTGTAACACAATTAAATATCGAACATCTTATCTAAGACTTGGAACTTAAAGACTCAAGTGTCTTTTTTTTTGGTTCTTATCAAAATTAGTACAGATGTTCAAATTTAAAATCACACGAATATATATTATATATACATATAACTTGTTTTATTGCCAAATTTTTTAAACTCACCATGAAAAGATATAAGTTGTTTAAAGATTTATATTCAAAATTAATAATGAGAATGAGTAGTGAAAAAATAAACTTTTAATTTTTTTACTTATTAAATATATTTAAAAAAAAAAAGTATATATGCTTAGACATTTGAATTGCATGTAATTTTAAAATTCGAAATTATATGGCATATTATTATTTATATTATATCGGTTATCTTTTGAAGTATTTATCAAAAAAAAGTAATTATTTTTGTTTTTATAATGTAAACGCATGCTTCCTAATTGATAAAATTAATTTTATAAAAATAAAGAGTTTATATTTGAACAACAAAATAATATTTTATATAACCTTTGATTTCAATATTTACATATTCTCAAAACTCAAATATATATATATGGCTATTTTAAAGAAAAACCCAATGGATCTTTAACATTTAAATAAAATCACTTTTCCAGCACCGCTTTTTTAATATATTTTAAAGTAATGTAATAGATTTTTAAAAAAATTCAGTTTTTCTTTTTAAACACTATTTGGAACTTACAAATTTTTGGGATCTTTATCATTTGCAGCCAAGGATTCACCCAAAACAATGTTCGTTTTGTACTGAGACATATTGTTTTCGTCGTCCTTGGCGACGTGGCCGTTAGACGCGGTCATTATATAAGAAATATATAAGGTGTCCTACACTTGATGGCCACAATTTATTTTTATTTTTTTTCTCAGAGCACGAACCGAATGGGAACACAGTTAAAGGTAAACTTATGAAATTTGCGCAAATTTCAGTGCCTTTATTTAAATGGATAGTCCAAAAATTTATTAGTTGATATCGACACATGCTGATAATGTCTATCAATTTATTGTGCTACTAATAATAAGGTAAGAGAGAGACAGAGAGAGGGAGAGAGTGAGTTAAAGGAACAAAGAGAGAAGCTACATGTTTACCTAGTTAAGAGATTTTGCCATAGAGCTAAACCAAAACCATTGCGGTGACAATTTAAAAGTATTAAAAAGTCTTTTTTATTTTCTTTAAAATTTGTTTTGATGAATGGTTTATTAATGACATGGCTTTAGAAAATTAATTGTAATAGCCTTTTGGGTTTAACCGTATATGACAAATTTTACCAGTTTGTTTTTAAATGTCATCATTTGTTTTTACTGTCGCAAGTTAAGAGAAATATGGGTTGTGTTGCGCTCCACCTTTTCTATCGATCGTAACTTTGGTACAAACACAACGCTTTAAACGGTAATAAAAGCACCTGAGAACTTATTGTAAAATAAAAACATTCTTAGAGTATAAATAAACAAATATAGAACCTACAATTAGAGTTCAAAAAGAGTATAAAGCTATACAAGTATTAATAAATTTAATATATATATTTTAGATTATTAATACACTATATAAATGTATATATTAAACAATAAATAAATACAATATACAGACTATTTCTTGTTAAGCTCTTATGGCAACAGGTAAAAACCAAATTAGGCTGATGAAATAGTATTGATATAAACACGGCGTATTTCATACTCATTTCTGATAAGCATGATCGAGACACTGCAAAGCTTTACCAAATAGTTGCACCAAAGTCTACGCTCTTGATGACCAAACCAAAATTTGTATTTATATTTTATTTTATTACAGAAAAAATTACTAAGGACTCTTTTACTTAAAAATGAAAGTTGGGTTTATATTTATTTTTAGATTAAATAACTTTGAGCCTTACTATCAATTCAGATAATTCAGCACCTCAGTAACCACTCTAAAAGTGTGCTTGTGATATAAAAGATTATCATAAACAACATTTAGATAGGTCAATGAGACGGCGTTTTTGTGGGTCTTCCACATGACTAGTTGATGGATGACTAATTCAGTCATGGGTGGTTCAGACGACTTAACTATGTTCTTTAAATGAATTTGAAGATAATACTATTGGTTTAAAATCTCAAGTACTTCGATAGAAATCTCAAAAATTTGAATTTATAAAATATTCAAAGCTTTAAAAAAACTTAAATTAACCGTTTTTGCTGCTTCTCAATGGCATGTACATTCAAAATGAAAGCTAAATAACAGTCGGTTATATATTTAAAAATAACTTTTTAATTGTAGTATAACGTAAAATTATTGATTATATTTATATAAAAGCTTAAATAATTCAAATATACTTTAAATTATATACATTTTTAAATGATTATTTTTTAAAAAAACAACGGTATAGTATTTAAAGTAAGCTTTTTCGATCAATTAAAAATGATATTCGATAAGTTAAAATTCAATCATGGTCTGTTAACTCTCTGTAGAGTTACGGAACTAGATGAACGAATCAATGCGATTACACTGTTTGTTAACATTATATTGCTCTGTTCCCATAAATAGTTGGGTTGTTCAGCAAAGTTGGTCATAGAAATAGAAACGCAATTCAACAAGTCATCAATATGTCAAGCGATGGAATTAAAACTTATACGCGTGCAGAAGTGGCCAAACACAACACTAACAAGGATACATGGCTACTCATCCATAACAGTATCTACGATGTCACAGCATTTTTAAACGAGGTGAGCATCAAGCAACATCAGTTAAATGGTACACGTCAAACAGGGCGCGTTGCTAAAATTTTCTCAACTCTGACAAGTGGCGGATGGATTTTTCTTATCATCGTTACCTTGTTTTTTTTTATAATAACTTGTCTTAGGTTATAAGATGTTTGCTGTTGATATCTCTATGTATTGTTAATTGTTGCGTGCAAATGATTACTAACTATTATACATCAAAAGGAAACTAGTTTGGCGCTGTACTTTGACCTATGATCACTAGCTGACCTAGTCGGGTTATTGCGTTATTTTTGTGCAGTGTGTGTATATATATATTTGAGCAACCCGAACTGAAGTTTATGAGAAATATTTATTGTTGTATTTATTATATATGCATCTTCATAGCCTACATATACTATATTTTTATATTGCTTAGAAAAGGCGCTAGCACGTTGTACCGAAGGTCTGTCCATTGACAATGGGAATAGGGCAAAAGTTAAATAAATTCAGACCCTAGGTAAATTAACATTTCCCTTGTTCAGATATTGAAACTTTCAGTTGTTATATAACTACAAATCAACATTAATGTTGAAATTCAAACGAATCGTAATAAATCTATACATAGGTAAAGAAATGCATTATTTTTCAAAATGTTCATAACTACAAATATAGAAGTATTCAGTTTGATAACGATATCTGCAGTGCAGCTTATCAATAGAAAACTTTATACCTCCAATCTACGTATCAGTATGATTTTACATTTTTTCATTTTTTATTCAAATTTATATGGTTTATTATATTTAAATTCATTCTTAAAAGTTCTATTTTAAAAAGGTTCAAATCAAAAGAATTGCTTACAAAATTTAAACTATACATTGCGTAGCTTCTAAAACTCACCTTCGCCGGCACTTGCCCATCCAACAGTTAGGTACTGCTTCCCTGATTAAGATAAGTGCTCGCCGGGAGCTTGTGTGTTATCTCTTGATAACATTGTACTTAGTATTTGGAAAGCATTCAAAACGCAGATGATGAAAATCGCACATTTGTCGTGAAACGGCACAATTGGAGTTATCTTTCGTATAAGAGCAGACAAGTTGTAGCTAAGGTGTTCCAAAATCATAGCCATTGAAAGTGAATCTGTCTGGTCTGGCGTTAAATGTTTTAAACATTAGAATCGTTCGAAGTTCCTGTTTTCATTTCTCTTGTATTTGTTTCGTGTGTTAACAAAAGAGACAATCAATTTGCATACATTTTGACGTATTAAATATTCAAAATATTTTTCATTTACCCTTGCAGCATCCCGGTGGAGAGGAAGTGCTGATCGAACAGGCCGGTAAAGATGCCACCGAGAACTTCGAGGATGTGGGACACAGTAATGATGCCCGTGAAATGATGAAAAAGTACAAAATTGGTGAACTGGTGGAGAGCGAACGAACGGTTGTCCCACAAAAATCAGAGCCAACATGGAGTAATGACACAAAGGACGATAAGAGTTCAATGTCCTGGCTTTTGCCCTTGGTGATTTGTGTGTTTGCCACACTCTTTTACATGTACTTCTTTGGCAATGCTAAGCAGCAATAAACCAAAGATGCTCATTAACCGCTGGTGCCTCCCATTCAGACTGACACATACACACACACACACACACACATACACTTACACACAGACCCGCACACATTCACAAACACACAACAAAAGACACTCAGTCGCATTCCAATGCCATGCTTTTAAAAATGTTGTGTGATTTACGCTTGTCGAAGATCCCCGGCGTAGAACCTTAAGCGATACCGTTGATCTATTGGGAGAATATGTGTTAAGTCCTTAAAGTGAATAATGTGAATGTTTGGCATCCTGTTTTCTACTAATTTTATTAGTAAGTGGGCTTCAGTTTTCTTATAGATAATTGTTCAACTTTTTCATACACAATTTAAAATCTACACAAATATATTTAATGAACAAATAAATATTAACGTATTCAAATTCAAATGCCTTTTATTTTAAAGTCATCATTTTGACATGTCAAAATTTTATCATGCAACTTTTGCAGCTTTCTCCATGTCTGCATTTTCATATTTTACAAACGCCACTACTGACCACTCCGAGGCTTCGCAGCTAAAACGCAACCTGCCCAGCCGTGATATGTGCCTGGAAGCTTTTCAAACTAAAAACTACGATGTTCTGATTATTGGCGGAGGCGCCGTAGGCGCTGCCTGCGTCCTTAATGCAGCAGCCAAGGGATTAAAAGCAGCCTTAATTGAAGCAGATGATTTTGGTAGCGATTTATGTTCAGTGCGGGTCTTAACTAATAACCTCTTATATGGTGGATTTGGAGAACTTAGCCACGCAGTCGATACCCTCGACGTAGCTGCATTTAGACGGGTGCACAGGATGTTAAAGGAACGTCAAATCATTAGAAATTTGGCTCCACATTTAAATCAGCCAATGGCTATAATGTTACCATTATACAGCTGGTGGGATGCTTTTACTTACTGGGTGAAACTGCATATCTACCATTTAATGGTTCCCGGAGAAACAAGAGGATTTCATTATGTTAATTCGCTGGATGCAATTGACATATTTCCTATGGTTCGTCAAAATCTTGTTGGTGGATTTATTTATTACGAGCAGAATCATAATTATGCTGGTATGTGTCTTGCCTTGATCTTAACTGCTGCTGGCTATGGCGCTGATGTTGCTAACCACATGGAAGTGATTCAACTGTTGCGGAACAAAAAGAACCGGGTGGAGGGAGCAAAGGCTTTAGATCGATTAACCGGGAAGGTGAGCCAGATTAATGCCAAAGTGGTTATTAATGCCAGCAGCCCATTTACCAATGACCAACCAGGATACATTAATTCTACTTCTATGGACACAACAATCGGGCAGCCATACGTTGTACTGCCGCGGTTCTACTGTCCAAAGCTAGTGGGCGTTTATGATCCTCGTACAGCAGATGGCCACGCAATATGTTTTATATCCCGACTGGGACACACAATAATGGGAACTTCCGAAAGCTTGTGCGAAGTAATGGATCAATCGCAGTCAATGGAAACTGATGTCCAATACTTACTTGATTCTATAAAGAGATACATAAGTCCAACTTCTGATGTCCGCAGATATGACGTGCTAGCATTTTCGAGTGGCAACAATTCAAGAGCTCTAGATAGGAATATAGTTTCTATTGGTTCGGATAGCATGATTTCTACAGTAGGTGGCACGTGGACATCTTCTCAATCCCTGGCTGAGGAAATAGTTAATAAAGCAATTGAAATAGGAGGCTTACTACCAAGAAGCCTTGAGTCAATTACATCGAGTTCCTTTAAACTAGAAGGTGCACACGGTTGGTCACCATTGCTGTTTATACGCATAATGCAGGAGTTCAACCTTGAGAAAGACGTGGCCATACACTTGACCAGCACGTATGGTGTAAATGCGCTAAATATTGCGGCTGAAGCTCAGAGATGGGGTGGTGATTTCAGTGCTGGAACGCGGCTGCACACAGACTTTCCCTACATTGAAGCTGAGGTACGACAAGGTGTGAAGAACTATGCCTGTACATTAATTGATATGTTGACAAGACGACTTGACGTAGCCCTCCTCAATGTGCAAGTGTCTCATGAGATACTGACCCATGTGGCTAACGTCATGGCCGTAGAGTTAAATTGGTCAAAAGAGAAAAAAGAAAATGAGTTACAAAATGCACAGAAATTTCTTAATGATCAATTAAGCCAAATCTCCGTCTACGGACGTATGTATGGATTAATTCCTATTAACCTATCATTGGCACAAGCCGAAAAGTATGCAGCATATTTTAAAAGGTTGGATAAGCTTAACACAGGCTACGTGTCAATAAATCAATGTTACGCGGCCATCGCATTCTTTGGTGTGCGTGAAGTGTCAGTTGATTTGATGCACAACGTTTTACGTGATATTGACTGCCACGCCCACGGTAAAGTTGATCTCTATGAGTTTCTTTTGATTATGTCAGCTATCGTTCATGGTAATACGGCCTATTTACACTACGCCAGGCTGTACATAGATAATCAATTGGCAGCGATAAGAAATCAAAGACGTAGCAGACGTTCAACCGGTCTGAGGGCTGTATTTGAAGTCTAGTTATTTATTTGATGTGAGCGTTGCCGTACTGCCTGAAATTTATTTGCTGAAATTTGCCGGCGCTTGGACTGGATTTTTAATTTCTTTCTATAATTTAAAATTAAATTTATTATTCACTTTTTTTAGGTTCATAGTTTATTGATTTATTATGTAAGACTTTTTATTCTTCGCATTGCGTTTTTAGCAAAAACTATTCGACATTTTGATTTTGAACGTAGTCTTAAGTTTTTCATTTTTTTTTTTTTTAAATCTCAGGTATGTCGTATGCAGCTTACAAAGGTTTCATTTTTAAATATTTTAATATATATTTGTGAAGTTATAACATTCAATATATGTATTCGATTCAACAATTATGTTAACTACGGAAAGTGTTTTCAAATACATAACTCTGTGTGATTTTAAGTCAGATATCAGATATTTTTTAAAAACTGTGTTCATGTTTATTAAGCATTGGTACATAAGCAATTAAAATGTTCTTGTCATGCTTTGTGTACAGAAATAAATAAAATAAATAATATTATAGATATAATAGTTAATTAAACATTCAATATCGGAAGTATTCTACATATATTGGTTTTTATATTTTATGAATTGTCTTTGAGACACTTCAGCTTGTGGTATGATTTTATTTTTCTAACTTTGACCTGAGCTATTAGTTTGATAGTTTGATATGTGGTTAACCGTAACCGCAACCGACATAGAAGTTTGTTACAAATTAAATGTAAATCAACTATTAAATGAATTACAGCAATGGCTAAGTTATAAAAGACGTGAACATGAAGTTAAAAAAATTACATTGAGATTGAATGGGCGATGTTTATGCACTGGGCATGAAAAGTATAGCTTGTACACTTATTGTTTCAATCAACCATTTAAGCAACGGCATCGGTGTCGCATTCCTCCTCGACAGTAATGTACATGCCCTCCTCCTCGTACGCTGAGTCATGTTTGGCCAGAATTCTCAGCAGCGGGCGCAAGCGGAGCCACCATTGTTTCTTTGGAATACGTTGACTTAAATAATAAAAAGTAAATAAATATTAATATTCCATTATTTGGCATAAAATATTTATAAATAATACTTACTCAAAGTTTGTTTCTCCAATTAAATCCACCAAGGGAGTGAAGCGATACTGACGTGAAACAATGCCCAGGAGTGTAGCCGTGTCGGAAGACTTACAGTTGACCACTCCGTTGGCATCGATGTTGTTCTTGATCTGGGCAGCCAGCCAGTCAACACACTTGGCGGCCATTTTAGTACCCATGTTACGATCGAAGGGTGTGGGAGAGCCACCTTGCTGCATATGACCCAAGATGTTCATGCGGCAGGTGAAGAGACCCTTGCCTTCCTCCGAGTACAAACGGTAGATAAAGTCGGTGGTGTAATTTTCGCTGGCCTTCTCATTTCGCAAGATCAAACCACGAGACACTCCCTCGGCCATTTTAGATGCCATGTGGTAGACATCCTGCTGTAAGTCCTTGATGGAGAACTTTTCTTCAAATATGTACGCAGCATCGGCACCACCAGCCAAGCCGGCGAGTGTGGCTAGATAACCACAATATCCACCCATTGTCTCAATGACAAACACACGTCGTTTGGTACCCTGGGCAGACTGACGAATCCGATCGCAAATCTCTGTAATCTCATTCAAACCAGTGTCACAGCCGAGTGAGAACTCAGTGCCGGGCACATTATTGGAAATCGTTGACGGTACGACAACAATTGGTATGCAAAATTCTGGGTAATTGTCACGTTGGTCAGAAATTTGTCCGGCGGCATGATAACTCTCGAATCCGCCAATGATCAACAGACCCTGAATCCTGAACTCCTTAAGTCGGGCAGCAATTTCCTTGAATTTGCCCTCAGGAAGCGTACGCTTAGTGCCTAGGAAAGCACCACCCTGACCAACCCAGCCAGACACATCAGACCTTAAATCAAAGGATACTTAACTAAACGCTCATTTTAATTGGGATCACACATACCAGCCGAGCTCCCGTACGTTTCCGGCAATAAGACCCTCAACACCGTCGTTGATACCGAAGACAACATCACCGCGGTAAATGGCATTGCGCACAAAACTGCGCACAGCCGCGTTCATGCCACAAGCTGGTGCACCGATGTGCATTACAGCTAGCCTGTAGCCTTCAATGCCTTTGCCCTCGGCATCGAAATTCTCCTTGGGTGGCTTCAAGCGTGTCAACATCTTGTAAGTTTCAAGATTGCGCTCAAAGGAACGACCACGGAGCTTAACAGCATCCGCCCAGCGACGCTCCTTCATGGCCTTTGCTACAGCCTGGGTACGCTCAACGCACTCCATCAATGGCACGCGAACAGTCTGATTGCCGTCCAACGAAATGACAACTGGTACCGACTCAGGGGTGGCCTCCATTAAGGCCAACGTAGCCTCAGCTCCCATGCGACAAGCCTGGCATTTAAAAAATTAAAATCAATTTTAAAAGATCTTGTGGAAATACAAACACAAAACATACCAAGACTCGATCGAAGGCGCTGGGATTACCACCACGTTGCACATGACCCAGGACAGTGATACGAGCGTCGTGCTTGAGGCGCTCATCGATGACCTTCCTAACATCCTCAGCGGTAATTGGATGACCCTCCCGATCCATTGCGCCCTCCGCAACAATGACAATGTTCAAACGTTGGCCAGCTGAACGTTCCTGTTTATTCGTTTAGATGGAAATCCATAATTAACATTAAATCATTCCCTAAATAGTTAATAATTATGTGTACACCAAATGGTCAATAGAAGCAATGAAAAACCAACATATTTACTGATATATGAGGATATGGTACAAATATATGAGGTATTTAGGAGAACAGAAGTTATAAACAGCGTGTACAGAGGTGAAGGTGGGGTTAGCGGTTTTATAAATATATATATGTTATATATGATACATATTTACATATTTATATATTTATATATATATAGATGAAGGTGTCAGTATGATAAATAAAGAAATAAAGAAATAAACTAAAGCACAAATTTTACTTGCCAAGCTACGTACGGGTGTACAGGAAATTGTTATTAGAGCCAATTGATTTGACCCGCAAGAATTTGAGACTAAACTTTAACCCAAATGGAAGCCAATTTAAAAGCCAATTAATTAAACGGGTATGCCAAAATCGAGTTTCAAGCGACTTGGCAAAACGTAGTTAAGATTTGTTAAAATTTATATATTTATTACATATATACACATATATATATATATGGATATGTATATATATGTACATATATGTTAGACTATTTAGATCTTTACTGTTTGCTGACCTGAATCAGTTTTTTGCAGAGTGTGTCCTGCCAGTTAATGGGCACAGGCTCTTCGGGTATTAACATAAAATCTGCCTCTGTAGCAATAGCCGTTGAAATGGCTAAATAGCTAAAAATTAAGACAAATTAAAAACAGAAAAGGGCTGAACATGATAGATGGTGGTTATCTTATGTTAATTATTTATTAATTAATTATTGACAATAAATATGCTGGATGATTTGGGGGAAATCAGGCTAAGGGGGAGCGCTCATTCAAACTATCCAATTAAAATGTGAGAATAGGAAAAAAAAATGGATCAGTGTTCGTGATTGAGTGTTGAGAATTAAAAGAAATACGAAGCACATCTAAATTGAAGGATCTATAATTGATCTAGTCTAAAGGCAAAGTAAAAAAAAGAAAACACATACAGTTAATACTTTCCAAATGAGCGTGTATGTGTGCTTGTGGGTGTGTGTGTTTGTGTTTGTATAGTAAAGCTATTGAGGAGTAAAAGAGTTTCACTTCTTGCCTGAGCCAATTGATTACATAGCCTATCTGGCCAATCGGTTTTGGGTGGCATTTCGGGTATAAATATGAAATCAGCCTCGCTGGCCAAGCCACCGACAAGCGCTAAATAACTGTAAAAATATGCAGGTTTTAAGATTAAAGATAAACATTTAGAAATGTTAGATCAAAACAGTGGGAATTGCGGAAGGGGGGGGGGGGGGGGGGGGGTATGGGAGTCACAAGGGGGCAATCATTACATCCGATAGAAACAAAGTATATTAAATATATAGAATTTTAGTTAAAAAACAGATCGATTATTTCAATGAAAATACATCCAGATTGAAAATGTTGAAAAACAGTTGGGATATAATTTTTGAAGATATTGAAAAACAGACAGAACGAAGAGAGAACAATTCGATCGAGGAACACGGAAAGAATCGATGTATTGATGGGACATTTATCGATCTGTGGGCTTGCCTGTTCTAGCTTGAGTCTTAGCCTGTCGGGCCAATCTTGTGGCGGTGGATATTCTGGCAGGAAGACATAGTCTGCCTCAGATATGACGCCGGCTACAATAGATAAATAGCTGTAGGTATTGAAGGTATTTAACAAAACCGTTACAAATTGACTGATTTCGATTGCTAAAGCTAACAATTAAATTAATTTATAGAATTTACTTAAAAAAAAAAAGAAAAACTATCGTCAAATCGGATGTCAAGTAACTTACCCACAATGACGACCCATGACCTCCATAATGAAGGTGCGCTGATGGGAGTAGGCTGTGCTGGATATGGCATCGATAGCTTCGATGATGCGATGCAATGCGGTATCCGTGCCAATGGTCATGTCCGTGCCACAAAAATCGTTATCAATGGATCCCACCTGGAGCAGGAAGCACAATTAAAGCATGGAGCAAATAATACACTGGTTTTATATCCTACCAATCCCACAATGTGAAGCACATTGAACTTTTCCTGCTGCTCGGCCGTTATGGTGCCATTCGTTTTGAGCTCATCCAAAAGGCTGGACCACTCCTGACGGAACAAGTTGGCGCCAGTGAGGGAACCATCACCACCAATCACCACCAGATTGGTAATTCCACGCTGAACCAGATTATTGGCAGCCTTTAGACGACCGGCACGTTCACGGAAGTCCTGGCAACGGGCGGAGCCAATAATGGTGCCACCGCGATGTATAATCGAGGACACGGATGACCAGGAAGCCTCTTGAATACAGTCGCCGCCATCAACCATGCCCTGATAGCCTTCCCGAATGAAGTACACCTAAGTGATATTTATTTTTTAAAGGTCATTAAAAATTGAGCAATAAAAGTTATAAAGTTAATATATTTAATGTACAGTTACTACTGTTACTTTCCGGTTATCAAATGTAACCGCGATAAAGCTTAACTATGATTGAAAAAAAGTCACTCCTGTCGGACTTTGGCCACTGCTTTAAAGTTTACAAAGTCCGCAAACGCCTGGCTCTGCCCCAAGACAGCGTCAGAAAATAAAATCTCAAGGAATTTAAAATTATATAGGGGTTAAAATCGTTCCAAGAAACATAGACATGGACATTGAGTAATGTTTGTTTAACAGGCGACTAACCGAATTAATCTAATCAATAAAAAGGTGAATCTAGATAATTTAATAGTTCCTATTAACACCCTTACTTAATGTAAGAAAGTGAAGCTAAATATATTTTATAATTTAAAAATTTAAATTTGAACAATTTAAATCATGAAAATTCCAAACATCTCTTAATATTAAAAAGACCATGAATTAAAAAAAAAAAAAAAATTCAGAGGTAAAAGAAAATTTAAATTGACTTTGAAAAAGATTTGCCTTCCTGCAATTTATTCATTTCTGTAATTTATTTCAATTGAAATTATTTAAATTTTTACTGGCTTAGAATCTTTTTTTTTGTACTTTTGTATTTATTTATTATAAGAATAAAAAAAAGCATTTTATTTGTTTTAAATTAAAACCAGAATTTGCTTCGATATTTCTGCGTGTTGACCGTCTGTAAATTGCCCAAAATAAACTCAATGTCAAATGCGAACACAGACATTAAAAAGACAAATACAAAACGCGGGTATTGGGGCACTTTTATTCTCTATATATATAGTATTTATATATATACATTTCTTTCAGACTTGGGTTATCTAACGGCAAATTGACACCCAGGAGCAAGGCAATTTGTTTAATTAATTGAATTATATATATATATATATATAAATAAACATCCAATTTGTTGTTTGCTTAATTGCTTGGCTTCTAATAAGAACTCCCCTCATACATAGTATAAATATTAGAATAAAGTGTAAGCATGTATTTATATAAAGCAGACAACGGAATACCGGAAAGTTCAATGGCTGACCTTGGTCCATTGACCGATAAGGACAATATTGCCGTATTTAATATAAGAATATTTTTTAAAACATATTTATGTGTATAGAAAAATGTTTCTGGTATTACACTTGGTAGAGGTCAAAACTTACCTTGCATCCCAGATATATGGCCATACGCACGCAAGCCCTCACAGCAGCATTCATACCCTGGGAGTCTCCTCCGCTGGTAAAGACAGCCAGGCCCTTGTCGCGCTGTGAGCCGCGCGCAAGAAAACGTTGGTTATTATCACTATTCATTTTACAAGTTTATTATTTATTATCTTTTGATTCTTCAATTAGAAGTTATTAATCTTATTTGCCACACACACACTTGCACATATGCGTAGCGGAGAGAGACGCTTTTCACTGATGCACAGAGCTGGAAGAGCTTCAATGAAATAAATAATTTTTAAGCGAAATTTTATGTTGCCGCAATTGCCGTAGTTGTCCGCCTGCCTGCCTGCCTGCGAGACAATTTTCTTTAACTGGGCGCGAGAGCGACAGTCGAGCGCAGAAGTTTTGGTTTTGACGTTTCAAGGTGACCTTTAAACGCAGCAAACGCTTTTTGTTAAGCGCAGCACAACTACCGATACTGATGCAACAAACTGGTTGAATGGTGTTAATGCCAGTTGCATGTACGTCCAATTATTTCAAAATACACTTTGTGCTTTTATCAACCACTTGTTTCATTTATGGAACATTAAATATTAAATATTTGGCTGAGTTATGCTATCAGTTATACACTATTGTGGGTGAAATATGCGATTACCCTATTGGACTTTTTGTTTACCCCACACACAATTGAGCAGCAACAGCTGTTCAACAGCTGAGCACATCCAGTAAACTAAAGCTCTCTCTCGTACTTCAGCGTGCAGAGAGAAAGCTTTCTCTCTGGGCCTACCCATACTTACCATATGGTAAGTTGTTTCTGCTACGTGAGCATAAACCCGTTAGCCGTTTGAATTTCATTTAAACTTACGTCAGAAAACCGTTTTGGGATGGTAAAAACTTCAAGTGGTTTTTGAGCCTCTTTAAATTTTGTTCCATGGTAATTGAAATTTCTATTAAATAATGACGCTTGAAAAGCTGGAAAAACTGAGCTTGCATAGATTTTGCTTGTCTTACGAGTATGTACCTGATTGGTCGGAAATGATTGATTATGTATAGAAATACGGTTCATATTAAAACAGAGCTTATCACCTCTTGAAAAAAACTCTTAGAAGATTCCTTTTCTGATCTTCCGGGTTTGTTCAGTGAAAATAAATCACAGCGGAAAAAGCGCACTTCAGGCATGACTGCCTGCAATGGGAAATATCTATGGCACGTCAGAGGTTTCATCCCCAATGCTGATTTTTGGCTATTTACCTTGTAAGCCCGATAAACAGCTTTAAAATTACTCGACAATTTTCAGAATACATATTAATTAAAATTTAGCCAAATCTACAAATTTTGCAAAGTTTAGTGTGCACATTTTATTTTTAATTCATTTCATTTAATTTCAACAAACGCCGCTCACTATGATTTCTTCCTTTTTTTTTACCAAGAAGTATCAATTAATTTTATATTTTTCTATTAAAACTTTAAGCTTTCATATTAAGGAAAATAAATAAATAAAGTTATAAAATCATCTTTGATAATTGTGTTTGATATATTAAGTATTCGGTTTATTATTTAAGAAATTGTCTAGTTACATATCAACTACAAGAACAGGCGATAGCTCCCTGCGATTCCTGTTAAAAATAATTAGCCCTGAGATTTGCTCGGTAATAAATTATATGCAAAATAGAAATGCAAAATACAAAAGTCCAAAAGCAAAAAAAAAAAGTTACATGTACTTTGCTATGAGGCTTATGTTTTGCTATTATGTATTATTTTTTGTATTTTTGCATAATTTTCATATGGCTTATGTTTTTTAAATCACCGAGCCCATCTTGAGGCTGTATTTTCAACATTTAACATTTTTTTAGCTATCGCCCAATCTTGTAGTTTAACACTCTGTGTATCACGTGGATAATTTCTTCTTTCGACACACATACATAACGTAACTGTTATTGGGCATGTTAAGAACTATTTTTTTTAACTCGACACCCTTTAATGTATCCAATTCCTCTGAGCTGTCATTGGATTTCCAATTTCTTTTATCATTGGCCTCCTTAATGGCCCTGCGTAAATATTGTATAGCACTGCTAAAGTCAAGTTCGTTGCTATACCTGTGCTCAGGGTTCAATTTGATACTTGTTGATTAAAAAAAACATAAAAATAAATATTAAATATGATTTTTTTTTTTCGATTTTTGCAATTACTTACTTATTGAATAATTCTGCACCATCTGAAAATCCCGAGAGACCATAAATTGAACTTATCGTTTTTAAAACTTCAGAAAAGTTTTTACATAAATAATGATAATATAAATCTATATTATATTCCTCCAACGCAAGCAAGAAATCATATTTCATTCTGGGATCACTAATGGTCGCCATATGCGCTTTGCAAAAATTTAACTTTTCCGCTAAAGTTCCCTCAACCACCTTAAATTTTGAATTGCTGCGGCCTTTTACTTTTCCGGTTAAGCTCTACAATAATTAAAATACTTATAATATAAAAGACAATCCAATCAATTTAATCCCATAATCATATTTCACCTTATTTAAGTCTGTAGTGAAAGGAAGTCCACTGGAATGGATACTTGTATGACCCTTGGGCATGATTTGTATGAAATTATTGCCATAGCTTAAGGATTTTGGAATTCGGCGAAATCTTTAAAATTATATAAATAATAAATTATATTTTATTATCAGGTACAAATCATTGATTTCACGTACCTGTGTAAAGTTTTAATACACATAGCCAATTTTTGGGAAAACATGTTAATTTTGAAACGATAAATTATTTTTCAAAAATTTTCGAAGCCAAGGTACAAGTTATGGGATTTTCTTACTGGACAAAAGTGTTATAATCTTTGAAATAAATACAAAAGCTATATTGATTTTTACTTTTATTATTTTTGTTCTTTTTTTTTTTTTGGTAATTAAGAAACTGTAATTTCAATAAACTTAAATGTTCACATCAATCTTTACCTCCATAATGCATACAATTAATGTGTGCACAGATTGTTTTATAACTCATTTGGATCATTTTAAATGTATGTATTATGTAATTGCAGTTTCATTTGGTTATTCGGCTTTTTTCTTTTTAGCGTTGCGACAAGAACCTCTCATATATGCCTCACATTTATTTTATTTATGTTGTAAGCGTAAATTCAATTGCGAAAATATACAATTACTGTTCTTACACACATAGACACACACACACATGTACACATACATATATATACATATAATAATATCTAGGTATGTATATATGCATGTGTGTATATATATATATATATATTTATATATATGTATTTTAGAGTTTTTATTCATTACTCCATTTTGAATTAAAATTGAATATACTAAGATTTCAATTTAAGTATTTTTTTACATTTTTTCTTTTGATTAGATATCATTTCCTGTTCTTGTTGCTCTCAAAACAAAACAATCACTTATTGCAGAGCCATATAAAAAAAGGGAAACATTTTTATAAACAAATTAAATCAAAAATTATCGATCTTTGCTTCACACACCGAGTTTTACATTCTTTAACAGAGAAAAAAGAGTACATCCAGATGATTGCAAGAAAAATATTACACCGAGACATTTGCAAAATTGCATATGATAAATATATATGTATTTATATCTGTATTAATACTCTATATAAGTTGTGGTCATCGCATCGATCATTGTTACTTGATTTAATTAATCCAGCTATCATTTCAAATAGTGTAAAATACATTGAAAATATAACTAAATGCCGGGACACAATAGAACTCATGCCCTCCTCATGGAACAATTCGAATTTGGGAGAAGAGAAAAGAAAAGAAAATGCAAAATCGTGTGTGATATGTATAAAAAGAAACAAGAGTAGAAAACGGAAATGGAAATGGAAAAATAAAATAATCAAATAAAAACAACAAAAAAATAACATTCAAAATAATAATATATACTTTGGGTTTTTGTTGTTTCTTTTTATTTGTTGTATTTTAGAAAAGAAGAATTACAAATAATACAATAATTTGTTTCTTTTGGTTCGCTTGGGTAACTGCAAATAATGCAGGTTTCTTCTTCTTTGATGACGAAAAATATATGGGCATTATTTGTAATTACATATATATACGATCTTGTAGTTGTAGTTGTGTTTGTTATTAAACCAATTAAGCCTTTGATTTTAAGGAAAGCGACGCAGCGCAGCAAAAATAAAAAAGACAAAAATAAAAGTCCAAATTTTCTTTGTTGACTGTGTCTTGTGTTCGATTGTTGTATGTTAATAAAAAACAAAATGTAATTATTTATTAAAACATAATTATAATAAATAATATTACTTTTAGGCATATATATATTATATATAGTTTACGCGCAGTTGGCCTAAACAGCGGAATTGTAAATAACAATACAAAACAAAATTTACATCATTTTTCATTCTAGCCATACTACACCATACTACGCACAACACATCACACTCACACAACACAACACTCACACACATCATTTTAAGCTGCTCGTGGACAATAACAATTTATTTGGATTTAACATTATTCTCATTCTCAAGATAATTTCCGTTGGTCTTCAATCTGTTTAGTTTGTATATATGATTAACATACATATTTATATATAACAAATATAATTTGAACGGCATGTGAAGCAAATAAAAACGTCTCATCTCTTCTCACAAAAAAGGAAATTCTTCATTTCAATTTGGATGCCTTCAAGATAACAAGATATATACATATGTATTATATATCATATATATCCTGACATATACACTGTCTAATTAGATTTATTGATCATGGCAATCGTTCCTGCTCACAGCTTCATCAACTGTTGCCGCATCTAGTTGGTTATCCGTGAGATGATGTTGCGCGCTGATGTTAATTTTGATGTTGCTTTGCTTTTTACATAACTGCTGTTTTGTTGCCTTGTATTACGTTTCGACTTCAAAGAATTGTTGTTGATTTTGAATTCCTGCATTTGTTGTTGTTGTTTGTTTTGTTGTTTTGTTTTGTTTTGTTGTTTTTTGTTTTGTTGTTTTGTATTACTGAATAATATTTGCATAGTCAAAAAGGAAACATTTTAGTTGTTTGGTTAGTTGTCACCGCCCTCCTGTGGCTCGTCGCCATCACCCTGTGTATCGGAGGTCCACAGAGTCAGGTTATCCCTCAACAATTGCATGATGAGTGTTGAGTCTTTGTATGAGTCCTCGTTGAGTGTGTCCAGCTCGGCTATCGCGTCATCGAACGCCTATTTATATTCATGTGTGTATGTGTGTTACAAACATATACATACGTATAGTATACATTGTATGTGTGGGGGTACATAATAAAAAAAAAGAAAACATTTAGTATACAAAATTGATATAAATATTTATAACAATAACAATGCAAAATATGCCGGCAAAGGTCAAAGGCAAAGTTTAAGTTCTTTACGAAAGCATTTCAAATAGTTTTAGTACTAAATTTAGAAAAGAAATTAAGTTTCTTTATTCATGACGTTTATAAAACTAATGATTATTAAGATTTTTTTGTTTGGTAAACTCAACTAATACTATGTTTGACCCAAAGGTCAATGCACTTTCTCTTAAAGTTCACCAGCAAGGTATCGAGACCACATTCTGTGTGGTGTTAGCAAGGCACATGGGAGCGCAAATGATGGCCAGCATGCGGGTTACAGACGGTGGGTAAGTGGGCGAGAGGTAAGTTAAATATGATTCATGTACGGCCTGGCCTCACCTGGCCTGTGTCTGTGTCTGTGGTGTTAAAGCAAACTAAACAAGTGTTAGTCACATAACAACAACAATAACATCAAAAACAAAAGTATAATTAAAGTCAGAATTAGACTTGAGATTAATTAAAATTAGGGGTGAAGAAAGGGGGGAAAGAAAGTAAGAAAGAAACTGAACCTGTTTAGCTAAATGACAAGCCCTCGCTGGTGAATTGATTATTTCGTAATAGAAGACGGAAAAGTTGAGTGCAAGACCTAATCTGATTGGATGTGTGGGCTGCATTTTAGTTTTTGCAATATCGAATGCCTCTTGATAAGCTTTTTTCGAGTCCTCAACGACATCTTAACCAACGAAAGTTAAAAGTTAAAAACAAAACAGCAAAAGATAACAATTAGTTTCGGATATGATATAATATATAAAAAAAAAATATGTAAATAAATAAAAAAAATTATTATCGATTTGTTTCTGCGAGTTTTCAAAATGTTTCGTTTTTTCTTAATCTTTGTTTTTTTTTTTTTTTTATATGCACTTTGCCCTCTTGCCAGACATTTTGCCAAAAATATTCGTTGTATTAACCTGTTTAGCCAATTGGCAAGCCTTGTCTGGAGAATTCAAAATCTCATAGTAGAAGACTGAGAAGTTAAGTGCGAGACCCAAGCGGATGGGATGTGTTGGCTGCATTTTACCCTTGCTAATGTCAAATGCATCCTGGTAAGCGCTTGAGGAATCGGTAACAACAGCTGCAGGTAGGATTCACGAATTCACATTGTTTATAACGATGTATATATTTTTTTTTTTTTTTTAATTGGTGGTAATAAATTATTTATAAATAGTGAACAGAATTGTTGTTCAGTTGATTGATACTTACTGTGGCGTGCGTCTCCTGTGGCGACCTCAGCTAAATACCTGTAATAATCTCCCTTCATCTTCAGGTAGAAAACCTTGCTCTCTGGATTGCTGGCTTTTGGAATAAGATATTTGTCCAGAAGTCCCTATAAATAGAAAATAAATAACAATATTAATTATATAAATTCATTTAAAACGTCCGCGCGTCTAAGAACAAATTAGTAATTTAATTAATAGCAAAGCTTTTCTAAATCACAGGTAATTCGAGGTGTACCAGGCCAGCTTTTCGAATAGCCTACATTAAATTAAGTTCATGCGAGCTGTAAAAATAAATCGGTTTGTTCGTATGTATGCCAATTTTACAGTTGACTGCAATACTTCAAAGTCTTATTGATTTTCTGTTACCAAAGAAAATGAAAGCCAACGTTGTGCTTCGCCTCCATCCACCCAACACCGGACTTACCCATCTGGGTAAGTGGATCTAAGCCCTCTCCTCCTCGCCCATGTAATACATTTGATTTATTTTTAAGCACTTTAAACTCAACAACGTACGTACGTATCCTCCCTCCCCCAAGGGAGCACACTTTGTAGAATCAATCAAGCTCGTAACTTTAAAATATCTAATTAAATAAACATTAATCAATCAAAGTTGGCTCATTGTCTTGCTATGGATAACTAATAAAAAATGGGTTTACTATTTTGCAGGGGTTGAGTGTAAAGGGATGGCACATTGACTATGTATATGGTTGTGGTTGTGGTTGTGTTTGCGTGTGCGTGTGTGTGTGCGAAAGGGGTGGGCGAGGTCCAACAAGATATGTTGTGTGGCAGGCAGCAACATGTCTGGAAAATTTTCTGATTAAAAATAGATTTATTGATTGTAATGCAATTAGATACACACACCCCAGTACACAGACACACACACCTCGGTACATACACACACCCACACCCACACCCACAATTGCACACCCTTCCCGACCAGTAAACAGGATGTGGTGTAATATGCGACTTTAAACCAGGCCTAGACAAACAGACGCACTCCTAGGTCTTAAATCTATGTTTGCCTTCGATTAGTGTACATGTATATATATATATATATATAAATCAAGGCCTGTAAGCCAACATCGGTGCTTGTGCGTTCAAGTTGTCTGCTAATATATATACACCAATATATATATATGTATGTACATATATATATATATGTATATATTGGAAGCAAGGAAACAGGACTTGCGCAGTAGACAGCCGCCACAGTTGGGCGCTGTTAAAAGAAGACATCATAATTTGCTTATTGGGAGGCTATCAATGCTCAGGGTCATGGATAAGATGAGGTAAAAAGTTTCAATGCATACATATATACATATGCATATACACATGTAAGTGTGTATGTACTTACCAGAACTTCATAGCAAATTTCTCTAAGCTCAATCTCCACACGCTCTCTGTACTCGCGGGCGAGCTGTTGTTTTCTGGCGGATGCTTCGGTTTTCTGCTCGATGGAGGAGATGACGCGCCACGATGACCTGTTGTATTTGTTGTTGTTGTTGTTAGTTTTAATATTTTATATATATATATGTTAACACTTCGTTGTTATTCAAATAACTCACCTGCGCGCTCCAACCACATTTTTGTAAGCGACGGAGAGCAGATTCCTTTCCTCATTTGACAGCTCAACGCCCGTTTCTGTGACTGATTTCATGGCCTGGGCCATGTCATCATATCTATATGAATCAAAGAGATAGATATTCAAATTTAGATATTTCCACAACTTATGGGAAGAACATGATTTCATGTGGTCCACCACTTACCGCTCTGATTGTTCGGCCAATTTTGCCTTTTGGACCAGTTCTTCCTTATCGACTGTCGACATTTTGCTGTTTTTGTTGTTTTTGTTTTACTTGAATAAAACTAATATGTATAATTTGTATAAGTGTGTCTGTGTTCGAGGGTGTGTGTGTCCGTTGATTTGATCACCACGCACGATCTCTCTTGCAGTTGATAGACAGCAGAAAAATTAATTAAAGTAGGAGGAATCCACAGCTCTAAGCGTCGCTCACAGTGTGTGTGACTGGTTATCTATAACAAAAAAAAAAATATATATATAAATATAAAATAAAATAAAATTACCACAATTTATTAATAAACATTTATCACACATTAATTGAACTTCAATTTCCCCCCTGTCGAGTGTTAATTGCATTATTTTTCCACCTCCTTTAAATAACATTTATGCAAAACTCCCGTATCGGCGCAACCCTTTCCGTCGCACCACTCACTCACTCACTCACTTATACTCGGAACAATCAACTACGAAAAGGATAAGAAGTCGATAAATATATTTGCCGCCTTTGTGTTGCGCTTTCAACCAGGCCCGAAACTCGACTGACCGAAACAAAAGAGGCCAAAAAAGGTTGAACCAGCGCGCAAGGAGCGGCAAGGATTGCCGGAAGAAAGAAAGTCAGCTGCGTTTAGCAGCTGCGCGTTATAAGCCCCTCTCCCAATATTAAAAAAATGTTGTGGTCGCGGTAAGAACCTTTTCCAAGAGCCTCCTTCTGTTGTATGTGATGTGAGATTTTTTTTTTTTTAAATTTAAAATGTATTAAATAATTTGCCAAACAAAATTTAAGTTAAGGAATATAAATGTTTTCATGCTTCAAAATGACAACATCAATACAAATACATAAAAAGATTTTTTTTAAATTATTTATACATTTTTATATGAGTGATCAATTTTATTAGAATTTCAAAAAGATGATAAATTCAACCCATGTTTTCTTTTGTTTTATAATAAAGTTACTTATTTAAATGTAATGATAAAATATGTTTATAAATAAACGGAAATGCCGCCTAGAGTCTTCCAAGAAACAATTGCATTTAATATTTAAAACATGACTCATTGGGAGCAATGAAACTTATGAAACTTTGGGTTCAATGAAGGGGTGCGGCTTCCATTTAACATCTTACGAAAAGTAAATATTCAGATTGATTGAAATCGAAATCCCAAATGTTTCATATAAAACAAACAACGTTGACAATCAACAATTTTCATATGCACGAGCTTTACACACACACACACCCGCACCCCAGGCAGCCAAGGGTTTCAAAGGATAACCTGTTGCCTTTCAAGCAACTCAGAATGAATGCTCTGTTAACCTTGCTGACCTTATAACTACCTTTAGATGTGTATGTGTATGTGTATGTGTGTTTGTGTGTTAATGTAACGAATAGGCGCAGGTGTTACATAAATATTGATTGATTATTTATAAATAAGAGCTGAGCGAAGCTGATTGATACATTAAACAATGCCTGAATCCTTGGAGACTTTTTATAACGACAAAATTATTATACCCACAGGAGGAGCTTTTGCAATCGTTAAACAAGAGAACAATTTAGCTTATGAAACGGCGACAGGTAATAATATATAATCTGCTTTTGACAGTTAAGTAATGAGAGCCTCTTAATGTGGGTGGGAGGGGTGGTCGTTCTATTGTTGTGTTGTATGTGTATATATAAAATTTAATTTCACGTGCTAATCGTCCTTTAAACCTTAAATCAGATTGTTTCTTTAGGCCTACACACAAAAGATGCACATTGATACGAAATGAATGTGCACGGGAATGTGTTCCGAGATTCGTAAAAAAAAAAAAAAATGTTTAAGAGGCGGCGGCTACAGCGAAGACGAATGGAATGAAGAATGAAAAATCAAATAACAGCGAAGAAAATAAAATACATACAGAGAAAAAGTTAAAAATAAACTATGAATAAAAATTTTTAAATGAAATAAGGAGAGAAATCTGTGGCTTTGTGCATACGTGTGTGTGTGTGTGTGTGTGTTCGATTGAATATGTGTGTGCGGTATGTGAGCAATAATCCAAGTACCACTGTATATACATACATACACATATACATTTACTCGTTTGTAATAAAGTATTTTATGCATATATATTCATTTGCAGATGTCAAAGATAAATGCACAATGACCCCAATGAACAAATGTTAACGCCTGAAGGTGTTATAAACAAGACGCTAAAGACTGCCCCTGCATTGAAAATAGGTTTCGCTTTCAAGTCTTACAAACCGTTTAGTCAGAGGGGCAAACATAAAAGTGCATCTTTTTTCTTTATCAGAATAAAAGTATTTTAAATACTAGTTGACATTTAACGTTAAATTCTATTCGTAATGATTAATTCTTTATAAATAATAATGAATATTTCTCCCTCGCACAAATTGTTAACAGACCTTCTATATGCATAGTGAAGTGAACACACCTACAGATCATTAACCTTTTATAAACCGTAAATGATCTAAATCGCTCTCTTTCAACTTGACAAACATTGACCCATTGATAAGTTTTGACAGTATATACTGCATATGGATAGTCTGCCCAAAAAAATTTTCCGTTTACTCGTTTTTGGGTCAATTGAACTTTTCTTTTTATTTTTTGGTCAGAAATACGATTGTTCAAATTGTTTGAAAAAGAAAATCAAAGCTAAGCAGACCGCAACGAAATAAATTGTATGATTTCAATAGTATAAATTGATACAACAACAACTTAACATTTATGTATGTTCGCACACTGAGATAGTTTTGATTCATTTGATTCAGAGTGCCACTCCCTCAACTTTAAAAAAAGCCCACCAAACTATAAAGCAAACTTATGCGTCATGGACTGCGTCATTTTTTTGGACATGCCTCAAACTGAGGAAGTGACTGCAAGAAACTAACAAACTGTTCTTTATGTGTGTGTGTGTGTGTGTGTGTGTTTGTTAGTTATGCATGTGAATATGCATATTGTTAAATATATAAATAAATCTTAAAAACAAAAAAAAAGAAAAAAAAGGAAAATAAAGCCGCTAGTAGTAAGTAAAATGACAGTGGGACGATGGCAGTGTCGTCGCGTCAGTCACTAGTACAGATGGAAGATAACGGCAAGTAAAATTCGAAACCGTTTGTAGAATTCTGCGATGACGGCAACTTTGAGTACTGCAAAATGCTGCCTAGCAGTGTTAGTGTGAATATGACTCTTTCTATATATGTGTCAGTGCGTGTGAGCATTTGGTTTACACCACACCGGGCGGCAAAGTTGCTATTCACCACACCGGCCCCATGAGGTCGTCGCGACAGCGATATTCGGCTACATGCGCAGTAAGTAGAGGGAAAAAATACGACTATAGAGAAATGCAGATAAGAACAAAATTCCAATACACCAAATGACCTGACAAATAGACATCTTAAGGCACAATCCAACAGTATAAAAAAAATTAAAGCTTAAAAAAAAAAATTTACATTGAAATCAGTTCAAGAATTTGTAGGACATAAAACTAAGTTACATATGTATGCACAACGACTAAAAAGAAACAAGTGTGTCTGACTGTTAGTGAGGGGGAGGGTTGTGAAGAGCCCGTAACAAAAAGTATAAAAATAATCCCACCGGAGGGAGAGCGCGAGACCGCGACAAAGAGAACACACAGACACACACACACATACGCAGATAATAAAAGGAAAGACAGCAATGACTGCGAGAGTAGTGCGGCATTAAGAACACGTAACCGCGTGTGTCGCCACTTACAAACATATCTCATAAGATATATATATATATATAACTTTATATATGTATATATTCATGTGTGAACATACATACGAACACTTTCGTGTGGTGAGTTGTGACACAGCAAATGCAATAAAATTAAGTTCATGATGTACAAACAGATATACAAACAGATATCATATAAGTATGTAATTATAATTATAGCCAAATTTTTAAAAATATTCGCTTTCGTAGAAATATTTTTTGTTCAATAAATGTCATCTACCTTCTAGACAGGTAAATGTACATGTGCGTAATATATTTTTTTCACTTGCATACATTTATAGACGTACATCGTTCATTGGTATGAATGTACGTAAGTATGTATGTGTCTTAGCTATTGACGACCAAAACGCCTAGCGACCAGAACACACTTGAGCACAACAATTCGCCTTCGCTTTAGCCAAGTCAGTTGTTGCCACGGCCGCCAACAATCAACCGAAAGCACTGAAAATACGAAGCTACAAACGAATCTCACAGCTACATATATATAAATATATATTTATATACAATATATATTAATATGTATATACTTAAACATGTATATACATACACACACACACGAATACAAAATTTACCAATACTCATACATAGCATGTATATATGTATTTTTTTGCACAAATTCACAGTTCTCAAAGTCTTTTTCGTCTTTTTGCGTAGTATTTTTATCGATCGCTTCATGGAAGCAAGTAGAAAATTTGTATGTATGGCGGTTTTTGCACATGTTTTTGATTTACAGAAATTTCGAATATTCTATAATTGTATAATTATGAGATGCACACGTGTTTATTGCATCGCCTTAAGTCACTTAACGTTTTATAATTTATATGTGTGTACATATAATTCGCCCCACATTACAAATGCAAATTGGTTACCTTACATTCGATTTACTCGAAACGACAACGACTACCAACGAACGGCGAACGACTAAAAGTGACGGCAAATGTTGCACACAGTAAGCGCTGTATCTGTGTACGGCTCTTCGTGTATATGCATGTGTTGGTAGCTCCACACATTATTATAGTTGCCTATACACAGAGGCAGCACCGCATGCCGCTACAGTAGCTGATTGGAAGAGAGAGAGAGAGAGAGCGAAGAAAAAGAGTAGGAGTACGTAAAATAAGTGAACAGCAGTCAGTGTTGCCAACCTGGTGGTAAAACAAAGTTGCCAGGTGTAGCGCAGTTAAAGCGTTAAATTTGAAAAGTACATAACCTGTTGTATTTCTTACTGCGTAGCTCATACTTTATAGATAAGAGTATTTTTTTTCTTATTAGAAAAATAAAATTTGATATTACTTCAGTTAAGTAACTGAAATGTATGTGGCGGTATTACATCTATTACAAACTGTGGATTAGTAAGTGACGCATGCCACTAAAATGTTGGGGAGGAGCTCGACAAGCATTCGCAGTTACCGCTTTCGTCAATTGTGAGCAATTGTCGTTTAATTGAGTAATTTGAATGAAATGTATGGGCAGTGTATGTGTGGCGTGTGTATGTGTCAACATATCTGAAATTCGAATGTTACAAATTGTATTTGTGGCCTTGTATGACAAAATTATATTATGCATTTGTAAGAAGTATTACCAACAAGCCAAAGCTTACAAAATTTATTATCACTTGTTAAGATTACTTGATCTTAATCTCAGTTCCTCTGTATCCCTTAACGCCGCACAATTTCTACCTTTGGAAGCCTTCAAGTTCTTATCTGTTTACTGTATAAATGTTGGCTGTGACGGCACTTTATCAGCAATTGTGTGTCTATGATAAGCACCAGAAACTTATTGCCTTAATTTTAATGTTGATTTCATTGAATTTGCGCAGAGCACAAAGTATATCCGACTCGAGGCTGGAATGGCGCTCTCAATGCTTTTTGAAATCTAACTGATTAAAGGTTTTATTTATGCTGGCAACGCTGCTTCGTTTCACTCGGCAATTCACAAAATTACGTCATCAGCGTCCTATTTGAAGCAGTTACTTCACTATTCTATATAAACCAATAACAATAGCTATAGAAAAGCATATTTTGCATCTTATATCTTTATTACACTAATTCAAACAGTTTGAATGCACGTGAACTATTATGTTTGATACTTTTGATCAAAACATGTAAAAAAATGCGGTCTTTGAGAAGCCGACAACATGGCGCTCCTTCACAGCAGCACAAATTTTGAAGATAGTTGAAACTATGCAAATGTATTTTACTCACTGCGCCTTTACAAACATAAAATGAGAATAGTGGACGAATAGGACATATATTAATCACAGTTGATTATATTAAAAAACTTTGTAACCTAAGAAATATAAAACTACTACGTAAACACACACCTTTCGTCGGCAATTGGTGCAATGTGACCAGCGCGTGCGATCTTTAAAATACCCACTCGCTTGTGGAAGTGTGTCAATTAAGTTGGCAGCTCTTTCAAACCGAGGTGACCAGGCCAACATAGCTGAAATATTTATAAAATTTATTGGGATGTTGTCAAAAATTTAAAGCTTGCTTTTCAGTTTAAGATATTTATATAATCAAAACATTTAATAGTTTATACTGTATAAATTACTACTGGAAGTATCGATAGAATGTTTATTTGCTTCTAGTACCTTGTTATCGGTGAAGTGTGGTCTTACTTATTTCGTAGTAGTTGGCAACTTTTGGTATCCGATATTTCGATACTAATATGAGAATACTCATAGCGGTCGCACGTGTTTACTTCTGCGTTTAAAGTTTGTGTAAACGGTTTAGAATAATTTAACAAAATGCCACGCTCAAAACGGGATAAGAAAAGTATGTGGTAGTAGAAATAAATAGTAACAATAACAATTTAATATCATAATATTTGTATTTTTCTAGTTTCGTTAACCAAAACCGACCGTAAAGGTCTGGCTTGGAAACAACGTATCATTGACGACATACGATTCTGTGCTGGAAAGTATCCCAACATTTTTGTGTTTCAAGTGCAAAATATGCGCAATAACCTGCTGAAAGACTTGCGACAGGAGTGGAAAGGAAATTCACGATTTATTTTCGGTAAAAACCGTATAATGCAAATCGGACTAGGACGGACTAAGTCTGAGGAAGTGGAACCTGATATTCACAAGGTACATATACTTTTCAACGTTGTTGATTGTTTTATTCAATAGTTTTATTATGTCTAGCTCTCCAAACGCCTCAATGGACAAGTTGGACTGTTATTCACGGAGCAAACCAAGGAAGAAGTCTTAAAATGGGCAGAAAATTATTGGGCTGTTGAGTATGCACGTAGCGGCTTTACGGCCACTGAAACAGTAACTTTACCTGCTGGTCCTCTTGAGGAGTTTGCACACTCAATGGAACCTCATCTAAGGTCATTGGGTTTACCTACTAAGTTGGAAAAGGGTATTGTTACCATATACAGTGACTACACTGTATGTGAAGAGGGCAAGGTGCTGACGCCAGAACAAGCGCGTATTCTTAAATTGTTGGGAAAGCCAATGGCCAAGTTTCGTTTAACTATTAAATGTTCTTGGAGTAAAGCAAACGGATTCGAATTACATGTTGAAGACGATTTGGAGGACGACAAAGCAACAGACAGTGCTATGGAAGAAGACGATGATGGTGAAGAAGATGAGGAATAGTTAGTTCTTATTTCAATTAGCAATTAAGTTTATGAATATGTATATAATTATATATATAGCAAATAAAAATATTGTTTTATACTATATAAATGATATATTTATTTAAGTCTATTTCTTACGCTGAAGATAGGTTACCACTTCCACTGCTTGCGCTTTTTTTGGTGGGACGATAGGCAATTACGTACCGTTGTGCAACTGGTAGTGGTTCTGCATATCCATCCAAGTACGATGAATCCTCAAACAACACCTCGTACTCTTCTGTAGCAGTTTGTGGCAGGCGATGCACAATAGCTTTGTAGAAACATGTCGTTTGCGGGTAGAGAGCCATGACTATAACAAATAAATATATTTAACAAACTTGAACTCAAAAATGCTAATATAACTTTTTTAAGCATTACGTACCTACAGTGTCCTTAGGAAAGAGGGCATGTCCATCAGTTTCTGGGTTTGCACGCATCAGTGGAAGTGGTATAACTTTTCGCTTGCTCAATACATGCCTATCTTTTTGCTCCTCGTCAATGTCAATAACATCGTATTTATTTTGGCGTTGTAAAAATTGTACTACTTCGGCTAATATCCAATTCTCCTCTTCGTCAATGCCCTTTGCCAAGGCTGCTACATTGTCACCCACTTTCGCCACATAATTACTTTCTGCTGGTATTGCTCCGCATAACGCTGGGGCTCGTTCGGCTGGTTTTCCTACAAACAAAGGCAATGTCTGAGCGGACAATTGTACCATTTTCATTAGGGCTCCACGACGTATAGCTTCTTTATTGCCAGCATTACGAGCCTGTAAAAATAAGACCCAATAAAATAAATATTTAAAGTCTTCTAAGCTATGGCGTTACCTGGATGCGACGTTCATTTCGTATATTGCGAATTTCATGTATTTTGGCCAACGCCGCTCTGATGGTTGCTTCCTCCTGTGAGGCTTCTAAAATTTTAGCTTGGAGCAGCGTTTTTAATTTGGCATTTGTAGTTTGGCCTTGTTGTGCACGCACAAGACTGGCGATTGAATTTTCTGCTCGACGCCTTTCGCTGTCCACTTTGTGTATTTGTTGTTGTATATCTTTCAGACGCTCCTTATAAAATAAAAATTATTTTTTTTACTGCGTTTACTCAATGGAAATGATTTTTACCTGAATTTGTTGTGCAGCACTCTCTGCTGTTAAAGGCATTGTGCCAAAATCTTTTTATTTCTTTATAATTATTGGTCAACGTAAATAAAAAGTTTTAAGAGTTTTGTGAGTGTCAATCAATCATATACAAATGCAGAGACAACTTAAGTTGTCTCTGCAAATGCAATGTTATGTTAAGTATCGGTAATAAAATTGCTAATATGAATACATATATCGATAGGCGTATCGTCTGTCTATCGGCTAATCGTTGCAGTTGGTGAAAGCCAGGGAAAGCTGGTTTCGGAATTTGATGTTTTCATTGTTTATCTTAACTTTAACGGGAAATGTTTTCGGCAACGTGTGTGGCACCAGTTAATATGGCCCTGGTTAAGTACTGGGGCAAGCGAAACGAGGATCTCATACTTCCTATCAACGATTCTATCAGTATGACACTAGATACAAATGAAATGTGTGCAAAAACCACAGTAACAACATCCGAGAGTTTTAAACAGAATCGTATGTGGCTCAATGGAGAGGTAGTTCCATTTGAAGAAAATGTGCGCCTAATGCGTTGCATTGAAGGTGTTCAACGTCTAGCTTTAGCAAACGGTGCCCAAAGATTTCCCCTTTTCTGGAAAGTACATATTGCATCCTACAATAATTTTCCCACTGCCGCTGGATTGGCATCGAGCGCTGCTGGTTACGCGTGCCTTGTATATACACTGGCTCGCCTGTACGATCTTCCTGTGAATGAGGAATTAACGACGATCGCCCGTCAGGGCAGTGGATCAGCGTGTCGCAGCTTATATGGTGGCTTTGTTCAATGGCGCGGTGGCACTGCTGATGACGGTAATGACTCGATTGCTGTGCAGCTAGTTCCCGCAGACCATTGGCCTGATATGCATATGCTTATCCTAGTGGTTAATGATGCACGAAAAAAAACTGCATCCACTAAAGGCATGCAACGCAGTGTCGACACTTCATCCTTAATTCAACATCGTGCCAAAGAGGTTGTTCCAGGTCGTATCAAGGTGTTAACAGAGGCTATTAAATCGCGCGATTTTCAAACCTTTGCCGAAATCACAATGAAAGAGTCCAATCAATTGCATGCAATTGCATTGGATACCTACCCGCCATGTGTGTACATGAACGATGTGTCCCACGCCATTGTTAACTTTGTCCATGAGTACAACGATGCGGTGGGCTCCCTGCAGGCAGCCTACACGTTTGATGCCGGGTCCAATGCATGCCTTTATGTGCTAGCTAAGGATGTGCCCCATCTTTTAGCTGCCGTTCAAGCGGCGTTCCCCAACGATGCCCAAACAAGTGTCGAATATCTTAAAGGCATTCCTGTGCCATCTGCTGGATTAAAGAATGGCCATACGAATGGATACGTAAATAACAAAAATATGCTCAAATATATTATCCATACAAAAATTGGAGAGGGTCCCTACCAGTTAAGCGACGAAAAAAGCCTTCTAACTGACGGTTTTCCCATTTCAAAGTAATTTTCCGGCATTTACGTACTTCGTCATGTAAAACGGTGGGTAATTTGAATATTTAAAGTAGTTTGGAGAAACGCAAATGGATGGATGGATTATATGTATACATTTATACATATATATCCTTAACCTTTACACCAAATTTGTTTCCATTGTTTGTTTTAGTTTATTTACTGTTGGCATATGCACAATAAATATTTATTTTATTTTATTTTTGGCTTTTGTTATTGAAAACTTAAGTCTTGTTTTTATTTAACCCCGTAAATAATTGTTTGTAGAGTTGAAAAAGTTCAAGTATTCCGCAATTTTTGTTTTTTATATTTGGTTATTTTAGTTTTTTTTTTAAAGCCTCGACCTTTTGCCCCACATAAAGTAGACTTTTGTTAGTATGCGTTCCATTTAGAGTCGGGAGCGGGGAGTACTCCATACGTGCCTTACAATTGCATTTAGTACGTGCATTAAATAATTATGACAATAAATCTAGTATATCAAAATAGTGAAAATGTTGACAATAACTAATAAAACATATACATAAACAATAAATTAATTAAGTAGAATTTTGAAAATGTTGAATCTTAAATAGAACTGAATTAAATTTGTACTCAATTATAATAATGAAAAGAATTATAATAATGGAATGGAATTTACATAAATAAAATTATAATAAAAATATTTAAAAGTTTTTCAGTAAACCGAAGGTTGTGGGTGGAGTCAGCTATAGGGATATCCCCTAAGTAATCCCGAAAAGTTGAAACTCGAACACAGATTCATTTAAAATTTTTAGGTAAATATATAATATATTTTCTTATAGTCAACACGTATGGTAATACTTCGTCTTAAAAATAGACATGTAAGTACATAAATATATGTACATCTAAAACTAAATAAAAAGCACTTTTCAAAAGCAATTAATTAAAAGAACTGCAACAAATAAGGCATTGCACATTTAAGATTAGACGAAAATCAAGGTTGTATATATTGAAAGGCACTCCAAGCTTAATCAATGGTAGTATTTAACTTGTGGACTCACTGCAGTCCGTTAAATGGTCTATCGTTTCAATCACGACATGATTGTTTTGTAATGATTCCAACTCGTAGGTAGTCGATGACGCATTTAACAATAATTCCAAGGAAATTTCTTGCTCCAAGGCCACCGTAGTTAGCAGCACTTCACCACTTGTCTCGTCCACAGCTGTTTCGATGCTGTCCTCAATTTCTTGGTCTTGTTCATCATTCAGCTCATCTTGGGTCTCATTGTCGTCCGTAATTAGGCTGGTCATGTAGTGTTGCATGGAGTCCTCGTCCATATCCGAATGTTATTTACCAAGCAATGATGAAACTGTTCCTGGCTGCAAAATGCAGCCGGCCGACACATGTTCCATCACCTGTTGTTTCAACTGTGCCACTTGGTCTTTTAGAGTTTTCACTACTCCCGCAAAATCGGAGTTTTCACCTTTCAGATGTTTTACACGATCTTCCAACTTTGATATACGTTCCAGCTTGCGTTTGCGACATTTCGAAGCGGCAACGCGATTCCGTTGTCGCTTGCGTTCCAGCTTAATTTTCTCCTGTGTCTCCATATCAATAGGACTGACAGTGGGTGAAGCAACTGCATTCTGAGGTTCATCTTTAATAATGGGAAATCCTTCTACAAATATCAAATACGTTATCTACTACCGCTCTCCAGACTTATTTATTTATAAATAAACTTACCAACATTTGTGTATGTAAATGTTCCCCCACTTATGCCATTATTCACAGCGGTCATTGTGGTTGCAGGTACCGTAGCGTTGTTTATAGGTGCAGTATTAACCAGCAGGGCTTGGCTATTTTTGCTTGTATGAAGATTTTGTAGCGCCTCCTCGAATCCCTTGCCAAAGGCTTCTTGTTCTGAAGTAATTGGTCCCACTTTTGTTGGAAACACTGTTCCAGGCTGCGGCGTTTGAAGCATATTGCTAGAAAGCAAGATTTTTTCTAAATCAGGTGTATTGAGTGTCTTTCCCGGCAAATCTGGCGAATCTATCATCAAAGGTGCCATAGTCCGCTTATTTTTTGCAGATTTGTTAAGATCTAAAAACGCTGGTCGCTTGTTAACGTTTGAAGTAGAATTGTTATTAGGTGCTTGAAATTCCATGGAATCTTCAGGTCCTACAGGTTCCGGTTCCGTTTTAGGTATTATCGCAGCAACGTTTGGACTATTACTGTTTGTGTTGCTTGCAGCGGCGTTTACAGCAGAAACGATTGTTTTCATTTTTCACCCGAATATGACGTCAGACTGTTGAAAAAAAACAAAGATACGGGTTTCTGTCGTGATAACTTGTTTTAGCTGATGACTCATAAGCTCCCGCATACAGTGCACACACACAAACAAATAAGCAATGTCACACACACACACTTCCATGCACACAAGCGAACCATATACAAATCACATGCGTTGATTATACTCACTATTTGGATAAATTATCTTTTAAAGCTCTTTTTAAGTAGTCTTGTTTTTAGTTAATACAATAATATAATTATTTTGTTTCTTTTTGAAAATATAATTAAATAAATAATATCAGCAGCTTCACAACTGCGTTGTAATGTGTTGGTTTACCAATTCACATTAATACGTAAAAGCGTTGCCATATCCATAAAAGTGGGCTACAGCTGTTTTATTAACATATCGATAGTTTTTTAATGTATGTTATCGGTAGTCTTCTATCTTCTTCTTCTTTTCCGCTGAGCTGTCAAAAACGTAGGTCGCAAATTAAAGAAAATAAGAATTTTAAATCTATAAAAAGTGTCATTATTTTAATCCATCGATATTTCTTTCAATTAACAATACTTAAAAGATACGTTGCAATGTGTATAATAATCAATATTTTATGTTTTCATGTTGATCTACAATATTGGGGCCCACCGACTTTTGCCGACACAATAGTTTGATACTAAGCAATGGCCAAGTCCAAGAATCACACCAATCACAACCAGAACAAGAAGGCTCACCGCAATGGCATTAAGCGCCCAATGCGTAAGCGTCACGAGTCCACCCTGGGCGTAAGTTCAAGCATAAATCAATGAAAAAAACACGAAATTAATCATTTGATTTGCAGATGGATGTTAAGTTCTTGATCAACCAGCGATATGCACGTAAGGGCAATCTTTCCCGTGCGGAGGCAGACCAGCGCCAGAATGAGCGAATTGCTTCCCACCAGGGCAAGCCAAAGCCCGTTAAATTGTAAATTCCCGGACCGACTTCGTTCTTGTCTTGAGTGATATTCGCGTCTTAGAATAAAAAAACCTTTTTAACAAAACAACGGGTATTTTATTAATAACACAGTAAAATTAAGTGCAAAATAATAATGTTTTTAATATAGTTCAGTTTCCAAATAATTAAATTATGATACGGACTATAGTTTATCCTGTTGTAGTCAACTACAGAAGCTAATATTTGCCTAGGCACTCGAAAACTTGTTTGAGGTATGCAAGGAAGTCGGTTTTTATTGCAGAGTATTTGTAGATTTTTATGGCACCAGTAACGTTTATGTTATTAATTGTGTATGATTATTGCTTTACAGATTGAAATAAAAAGTTTATTTTGTTATTTAACAAAAATATTGTTTTTGCGTTTGGTTCTATTAATCGATAGAAAGTCTTTTGTATGGTTTTGGCCATATTTGGAACGTTTGTTGTTTTTCAATCTGGCAACATTTTATTAAAAGCATAAGTCTGCCAAGCAAACAATTCGTCAACTATACAAATGTGTGGCAATTCGTAAATGCTTTTCTCATTGTTTGTTGGGTAGCAAACGGCAGCGAACGTGAAACTGTTGTTCGGCCAGTCATACGTATAAGTATTTTTATTTAATAATAGTACAATTCAGCTTTTGAGGATATAGTGTCACAATTATGTGTATAAATAATGTCATTTAACAATTATGTAAACAGTGAGAATATGCTAATTAAATACTACTATAATACAGTGAATTAATCGTTTTTCGCGCAGTGTGGTTGCAAATATTAGATGTAGAAGAATATGTACATACATACGTAAGTATGTATATGAAGACTTCGCATTCGTGACAGTCTTATTTTACAACCCTAGAAACGGATTTTATACACAAATGCATATAAATAAATATATATACAAATGTTTTTAAAAGTTTTAACAAATAAATGTGATTGTTGAAGAATTAAGTGAAGTGCACAGAAAGTAAGTCTGTTTTATCGACGTTTTATTGGTGCACACACAGTTGAGTGTGAATACAACGTTACACGTGCGTGTCAAGCACACATCTACACACAAAACAAATACTTCAAGGAACACACACACACATACTCCCATACACACACAATATTTAGCGCTCAGCTGTGCTCAGCTGTCGTTTGTTGTCAATGTGTTTGATCCTTCCAAAGTGTTTTGTTTTCTCCTCGGTAACGCATATTGCTGCACATCGATTGATGCATCGGTGTGTGTGTGACTTCTACTTCAATTTAACGGTGTTAAGTTCCTACTCAAACAACTGATTAATAAAACCGGTAAGTGACACATGTTTTTACAAGAAGTTTATATTTTCATTTATAGATGCCAATTTTAAATGAATGGTTTATATTTTATTTCGAATTTAACTTCAGTTTTTCACAGTAAATCGACCAAACAATCGAATTGGTTGTGTATTTTAAATTTCTTATTTACTTTGTGGGCTCACTTAATGCTCATAAAGACACGAACTTAAATTGCCAAGACACGTTTTATCTAAAAAGATTTTGCTACCGTCATGAATTCGGATTAACTACCAAAGTGTTAATTTCTTCAGCAATTTTGTCATTTGTGTAAGCAATTTTATTGAACAACAACCATAAATACATGACATGGAAATTTAGTGTGGGTGTTGAATAACGACAAAGAGCGAAAAAATAGTTTTTTAAGAGTGATCCTTTGTCTCTAGAGACAAATGAAATTCCTTACTTTTGAAATGCCTTGTCTTAAGGGGGGATGTCATTCAATTATTTATACTGTACAGTCATGGGTTCTTTTCTGCTTTCGTATTTAATATTAATAATGACTTTATAATTAATAGTTTCAATTGTTAATTGATTATTCCTTTATTGCGTGGCGCTTTATAGTGTCTAAATTGATTTCACTATAATCTATCTTAATTGAAATGAAAATGTCACAATGCCAGCGTGCTTCAAACTAAGGCATACTTTATCTCCATTTAAGTGTACCCGAGCTTCGGAAAGGGTCTTATCATTGAAATTAAGCGATAAGAAAGTTTATTTACTTAATATTGTTCATGGTATTCCTTTTGTTATGGACACAAATGACGGCGCTACGCATTGTCAATGCAGCTCGGAGATTTCATATATATTTTTTTTTATGATTAATCGCCTTGTCAATATTTTGTCAAATTTTTGCAACCATCCATAATAAGTTTTTACCACTCAAAACACTTTTCTCCCGGCAAACACATGACGGTGTCGTATATGCGTTATCAAAAGCTCTGAGGTTTATCGAAACTTAATTGAGCTTTAAGTATCTTCATCATCATGATCAACGAATCTTATTACAAAGCTGTTATTTATTTTCATGTGCTAATTGGAATTGTTAGTTAATCAATTCTAAGTACAATGAATTTGTTAGTTGTTGAACTGACAAGATACTTAGCCAATTTTTCCGTCTCTATTTGGGAAACTTTCTGATCAGTTTTCCACAAAGGTTTTCTCTGTTGAGATTAGAATAAAATTATTTCCTGATATTTGTTTAATTGAATATAAATAGTTCCCATTTATTTTTATTAATATTGGACTAATATTGATGACTCTTATTATATGACATTCTTATGCGGTTTTGTATCTGGAAAATCTAAGCTTTGATTTTTTTAAGTTTCCCTAGATTCAAGGAGTATCTTGTAGTCGG
Organism: Zaprionus lineosus; assembly: GCA_035044505.1. Classification (NCBI taxonomy): domain Eukaryota; kingdom Metazoa; phylum Arthropoda; class Insecta; order Diptera; family Drosophilidae; genus Zaprionus; species Zaprionus lineosus. The sequence continues at coordinate 116,115 of JAWNNX010000187.1, forward strand.
GCTTTATTATTGAACTGTTTATCATCTTTTTAAGATCAATATACCACAAATAAGTGTTAATTTATCGAATCACAGAATTTTTAAATGAATAAATCATATAGCCTGTAGATAGACATTAACTTCAAGTTGTGATTCGCAGTTTCGTTTGAAAGTCGGAAAGTGTCAGAGATAATTTTGCTATCCGTTAGATCCGCGAACTGTCAGGAGGCGTTATAAAAAAATATTAACAATTAAAATGGTTGAAAACTTACCAGTTTATTCCATATCTCATTTTTTGGACTCTCGCATTACGTTGAGTGCTGGAAACCCTATCCTATCACATGTGAGTTCTGTTCCAGCTGGTATTTCATCATTTAGATGAGTCAAAATTATATAAAAATAAATGCAAAACACAATTAATAATACAATCACGGAAGGGCATACAAAAGTTACAGTAAAATCATCTTTTCTCGTCATGCCAAGCTCCAATGATAGATTTTTGCTTTTTATTGTTTGATATTGGGTCTATTTTAGGATTTTGGTGACAGACTGACGCTAGACAAAGCACATAAATGCCCCTTTTTTTTTAAATTGCTCGACAAGTTTTCTCTGTAAATAATAATACGCATATAAAAATATATTATAAAAATATATAAAATAAAATAAATTAATTAAAATTTAAAATATGAAAATTCTGGCACATAGAAAAATCTTGCTAGACGTTAGTTTTTCAAATGTAATGATTTTCATCTGCAGACCTTGGATTCTAAAGATTTAAATATTCGTTGTCTTATTTTTAGCTTTATAGTTTTATCTTAACATTAATAATTATGGTTATTAGTTATATTTTTTACCATACCAACAATAATAAGTAATATATATAAAAATATTACCTATATTCAATGTCGCGTAGCCTTTAAATAAAATATTTTTTTTAAATATGCCTAAAAATATGCAAGGTTTTTTTTTAGCACTTGTGGAAGGCAGTGCCACCCGGGAAACAATATACCCCAGTAGTGGTTGCTTTAATACACCAATAAGAAACTCACTAAAAGATAAAAACAATGAATTCGATTCTTAACTACTGATATTGAAAACATTGACATAAATATATATTTTGCATACAACCTTAGGCTAGAAATCTGTCGAGCAAGCTAATTAAGCATTTAAACTGTGGTGACCTTTACCAAAAATAAAAGCTGCATTTACTTACATTATTATTAATATTTCTATTTATAGTTCTATGTACATAGCATATATTATGGTTACAAATATTAAATATTTGATTTAAAATATTCTGTTATAAAAAGTTTAAATATAAAGCTCTTTATGCATTTTATGTATGTACATGGCGTATATAATTTATGTAAGCATAGGATGATAGATTTTATTTTTGTTTTTGTGTACTTTGTGATGCCAGACAGAAACCCGGCATTTGGCTTATCAGTCAAATAGATCGCTCTCAACTTAAAAGATAACTGTAATATAGAACAGGCAAAAAGAGAGTAAGGTATTTGTGAGAGTTCCATGAGTAACTCTTACGTTTGTGTCCCGCCTATCCATAAATGACAATACACATTACGATAACTAAATACAAATTTATTTAGTAGTCGTTGTCATTGTTCATTTTTGGCGCTCGTCATTAGTGCACATATGTGTGAATATGTATGTATGTATTTAGTATATAAGCGCCGTTAATGTTGCGCTAAATTGTTGTATTTTATCAGGAAAACACGTAAGAATGTTTGAGCTTTGGGCATAAAGCGGAGAGATACCCTGTTGAATATAAAAAAGTATAGTTGAGTTACATGTAAGTTAATAACAAAAAAATTTAATTTTATTCCGTTGTGACAATCAAAGCTGAAGAATCAATAGTTTAATAAATAAAAAAATTAGTTTCAGTTTGAATAAATATTTTTTATTGCAACATTTTCAATGTGCTGCCCTGCATACCTAACTTTCTATATACAGAGCATCCGTCAGACATGAGGAGTGAACGCAGCGCCTTACCTACGGTTAGTTTTCCAGTAGTACGCGACGCGAGAACTTGATATTTCCGATTGATTTACAAGCGGAATTAAAGATTATTTTAATAGTATACCAAAATTTATTATAATTCCGTATAATCTTATTAGAATGAGTAAGGTTATCAGTTGTACATATTTGATCAAAGAGTTTTGCAAATAATTGGCTGTAAACTATACAATCAAAATTCCGATTCAGTGTTTTCTTTTTTTAAAGTTTTATTGTGTGTGTGCGTTAAATGTGTGTAAACAATATATAAGCTTACCATAATGGGCCGCTTTCCAAAGTTAGATCAATTGGGGCGCTCCAACTCGGAGATGTCGCCTCTGAATCCCCCCTTATCGGCACACTCAACTGCAACAACAAGCTCGGCCCTCGAACGTCGCGACTCTGCCAGTGGCTATGGAAGCATTTTTCCATTTGGTTTTTTCCGCGGCTCCTTTGGTCGTAGCGGTAATTCCATTCAGGTGGGTTCTACATTGGGTTTCATAGCTGGAAAACTTTTTACCGTATATTTTCATATTCACTTTCTGGGTAGTTTACCTGATACGAAAAGAAATAAATTCATACGTATAAAAATTGTATATTGGAAGATAATATAGATATAGGAAATTACACTGATTAGAATACAATAAAATATAATTTAATATTACATGATAAACTGTAATTATCAAATGATATTAGTCAGCAGCTATATATATTATTATTTGTGTGTATATAGACAATTTTTATTATCATTAAATTTAGAATTAATTTAAAACGTACAAATTCGATGCCTTTACGACCATCACTCAGCCCTCGTTCAACTTATCCAGCGGCTGCCTAAAAGTATGCTACTTTATTTTTAAAAGCTGCACTGGTGTAACGCATACGCGAGTCGAATTGCAATATTTAAAAATTGTTCAGAGCGATATTAAAACCTAAATTAAGAAAACTTTTTTAAACATATATTTTATGTGCATGAATTTATTTGTGCGTATTTGTAATACGTACATATAAAATAAAATGTACTATTTTTTTTTAATGATATTTAATATGGAAAATTACTATGTACCTTTGATATATAACCGAATTTAAAAGTCGAATCTTTTAAAATTTGCTTCCTAAGAAATTTAGCTGTATAATCGGATTGTTACTTTGTAACTATAGAGGATATAGATATACATACATACAGTATACAGTTGCCCGTAAATTACTATTGACAGACACTGTCGACAACAATAAACTTTATTGTGGGCTTTTAAAATTGAAGAACATATTGCAAGCAATCAACTTCCACGGGCTGCTACACTCCAAGTCCCTGACTTTGAATTAGTTTTATTTGGTTCGTAGCCTGAAACGCGTCGTCGTGGCAATTTCTAGATAAATGTGTTTTTAATAATTATACAAAAAAAAAAAAAAAAAATAAATTGATATAAAAATAAAAGAAAACAAATAAAGATTGAACAAAGTTAAGCAAACTTATTTGGGAATTAGGAAGTGCCGATTATTCAATTCACTATTTAATATCCGCTACTTATCTAGATGCTTATCAGAATCTCTTGCTCTTGTTTGCTCAATTAATTAAAAGCTGAAAGCAAACTTTGTATCTTTATGCAGCTTTGTTCATATATGGCAGTTACATACTCGACGGTCCATACAGTCGATTTGAAAAGCCTCCCGCGAGCGGTCCGACAAATTTTTAATTACAATTTTTCTGAAAATCTATATTAAAAAATTCTTTCAAAACGGAACTCAACGGGGAGAGTTTAACCAAAATGTTTAAAGCCCGCTTCAAAACACATCCGGGCGAATCGCAGGTGTGTGACTTTTTTTCCTACTTCAAATTATCTCTTAGAGTTTTTTTTTTTGATATTAGTTTATTAAAAAATGCACTAGATTAACATCGTTTATCTTTTATCTTGACTCCCGAAGATAAACGCCAGACGTGTGCAATTGTTGTAAAGATTGACGTATGAAATGTGTAAAGATTACGAGATTTAAAGGAGCGTAAAATTGATATAAATATCTAGATATAAGAAATGGAAGTCACTTACATTGCGGTTCATTAAATGATAAGAGACTCGAGGGAATTTCCGATGATTGATTGATCTGTTTGGTTCTCGTTTTCGTGTTCGTTTTTGTTTTCATTGAGTGCAGTGATTGCCTAACGAAATGTTTATTTTTGAAACAATGCAAAGTTCAAAATATTCATTTACATTACTCTTTGGCAATTTTCCCCAAGATGTTAAAAAAAAAACCAAGCCCTCTTTGAAAATTTCCGAACTCAGTGCCTGAAACAATGAAAAAGGAAATTGCGTTTAAAAATTGTCGATTTAATATTTCTTTGCATCTTGTATATATGTGTGTGTGCGTACACACATATGTATATGTATGTATATGCATACACAAATGCCTGATCATCAGTTAATGATTTAGTTCTCTCGTTGGGAGACAGCTGCGAGTTGCTCTCCATTGATTTGTGTCCCTTATGAATGCCGTTTCACTTGTGTTGAATCAACAAAAAATAAATATAATAAAAAAAACTGAAAAAATCAACAATTTATCTGAGCTGCCACCAATAACGACAATTGGCTGTGGCAAGGAGTTGATTATTGGAAATGCAAGTTAATTAATCACATGAACAAAGGGCATGCAACCATCAAAACCTTAAACAGATACATTTACAGATGCAGATACATTAACAGATATAGATACATTTACAGATGCAGATACATTAACAGATATAGATACATTTACAGATGTAGATATATTAACATATACAGATACATTTACATACACAGATACATTTACAGATATAGATACATTTACAGATGCAGATACATTAGCAGATATAGATACATTTACAGATGTAGATATATTAACAGATACAGATACATTTACAGATACAGATACATCCACAGATACAGATACATTCACAGATACAGATACATTTACAGATGCAGATACATTAGCAGATATAGATACATTTACAGATGTAGATATATTAACAGATACAGATACATTTACAGATACAGATACGTCCACAGATACAGATACATTCACAGATACAGATACATTTACAGATGCAGATACATTAGCAGATATAGATACATTTACAGATGTAGATATATTAACAGATACAGATACATCCACAGATACAGATACATTTACAGATGCAGATACATTAACATACACAGATACATCCACAGATACAGACACAGATACATTTAGTGATACAGATACATTTACAGATACAGATACATCCACAGACACAGATACATTTACAGATGCAGATACATTTACCGACACAGATACAAATACAGATGCAAAAACAGAAACAGCAATAAATAAATTGCATTATTACTAATCAGTTATCACAGGCAGCAGGCAGAGCTCTCACTCCGAAGCCGAAGGGCCGCATAACTGTGTCCACTCAAACGTCCGCCGTCAGTGTGGCGATAAACAACACAAAGTGCCTGAGCGGAGTACAAAGGAACGGAGTTACGAGCTACCATGCAGGCGGATGATGACGAGCTGAAGCTTAAGAAGAAAGCAATAACCACGCCATCAATAACAACAGAGACAGCAACTGACCCACAGACGGCAAAGACCCCAACACGAACAGCAATAGGAGGAGCATCAGCAGCCCCGACAGCCCCAACAGCCCCAGCAGTCCCAGCAGCCACAGCAGCCGCATCAGCCCCACCAGCAACCAGTTCCACAGACACCAGAATATCCATATCCAAGCAGCGTACAATCAGCGCTTTGGTGCGCGGATTACATGATGCAGGCACACACGATGTGCAGTCCCTGCATCGACCGTTGCTAGAATGTGAGGAGCGTGCAGTGGGCATTGGTGGGGCATCTTCGTTGCGGCATGATATTAGCTGCAGGTCTTTGCCGAACCACGGGGGGACCAGTGCAACGTTGCCACGCCTGGTGATAAACGGGGCTGTGTCGGAATCATCGGATGCGGTGGCGGCAGCAACGACGACGACGACAGCAACGGATGCAACAAGCGGTGGACTCTCGCCTTCACTCACACCAACATGTTCCCTGACCCCGGACAGCTTTGGCCAGGAGCCCAACGGCGATGCATGCAACGCCAGCGATCATAACGATTTGACCATAACGCCCAGCACGACGCGTCGCTTCAGTCACTTTAATCTGGCGTTACGACGGTTCTCCCACATCCACGTACATGTACATCATTACTTATTCTCGTTTAATGTTTGAATTCTTCTTGCCTTTCCCTTAACTCGCTTTTATTTTACTTTATTTTGTTTTTGATTTTATTTTTATTTTTATTTTTATTTTTTTTTTTTATTTTTATTCTTATTTACTTATTTTGTTTTTTGTTTATTTTTGTTGTTGTCTTTGGTCGTTGTGTTCGTTCTCTGTTGTTAACTGATCTTTCGCTGGCTATGCTTCTAACCCTCGTCCTAGCTCTGAACCCTCTGCGGTTGTAACCCGTTCCTGGCATCATTTACTATCTAAAAATAAACACTCGACGCTACTTTTCTTCCCACCCCTTGCCACCGCCCCGCCCCGCCCAGCTCCATATTAACTTACCCACTGCCTCTTCTGCTGCTTCTCCTTTGCGTCATGCAACAAGTTTAATGTTCGTTCTGCTTGTTACGTTGTTGTTGTTTTTGTTGTTGTTTTTCTTCTTCTTAATGTTGTGGTTTATTCCATAATATTATATTAACTATAGAAAACTAAATCTTAAAATTATTTTATATATATTTCGGATTCCTAAAGCTGCATTTTCGTGATTTGAGAACTTACGATTTTTGATTTGAGTGGAAAGTGTAATTTGTCAAGTGCGTGTCTTGGGAAATTGGCCAAAATAACAAATTACATTTGAAACATTAAACTCAAGCCTGACACGCACTGGACAAAGGTTGTACCAACACCTCAGTCCCAGAGTCAGTCCATTGCGTCGTCCACTCGAAATGGTCAATCGCTTATGAACCGTCAAATTGGTATCTGGGATTGTCCATCAGCCTTGGTTGATTTGGACAAGATATCTTTGGGCCCGGACAATAATGTATTAGGTTTTTGAAAACTAGCAAAGGGACGTCCAATAACCTTCTACTTGAATCTCTTATTGTATGAAGGAGAACATATTGTATAATTATAAGGTTAAAACATCTGGAAATTCAGCTGATTAAATTTACTCGGGGCTTAATCAGTTTAAGCAAATATATTTCTCGATTTCGATTTCAAAATTCGTAAGAGCGCGTTTAACCTACATTTGAAATTAACTGTTTAAGAAAAATCCCCCCCTCTTGCTCCACCCTCTCACTCCACAATTTTGGATCAGTCAATGACGCATATTACACAGCCAAACAAAACTTAAGTTCCTGTTTAATTCACTGCTCAGTGAGTCTCACCCTGCAATTAAGTAATGGACAGGTGTGTAAAGGTAAAGAACGCTGCAAATCAATTGCCAATTAACAAATGCATAGTTATATACTAAAAGGTTAGTTAATAACTTGGCCTTCTCAATGCCGCAGACCGCAAAAAACTAAAACAAACGAAACAGAATAAAACGAGGCATAAAAAAAAAGTGAAACTCTTTTTATGAATAACAGTGTAAATGCGGCTTAACTGAGGTGTGCGTTATATTATTTTTTTTTTTTGTTATTTTTTTCTTCTCTTTTCGAGCTTTAATGTAGAATTCCAACAAAACTGCATTGGTCATTGGTCAGTGGTCATTGGTCACCTTCGTCTTTGGCCGCCAGTCAGTCGTTAACGGCGCGCGTACACAACAAGAGCGTGCGCGGAAAATGTCCACAAATTGCCATTGTCGATACTAAGAAAAACTTTAAAGTCCTAAATATAGACAGGAAAAAAACAAAAAAAACAAACAAAAACAAAAACAAATAAAAAAAAAACAAATAAAAAAAAATAAATTAAAAAAAAAAATAAATTAAAATCATATGTATGAAATTGGCAAACACGTTTGAGTGGCGGAACACACAAAATTACAGCATTTCACATAAGGCGCACATGTATCTGCGTATCTGCGTATCTAAGCCTCAGCGTATCTGCGTATCTACAGATCTACGTATCTACGTACCTTCGTATCGGCTTGCATTCGTTTGCTACAGATACTGCATCTCCGCGCGGCTTTTAATCGGCGCAAATTTCGAGTTTTGAATTTGTTTTTTCTTTTTTCGAAACGGCAAGGTGTTTGTTCGGTCGGTCGGTTGGTCGATCAGTCGGGTGGTTCGGCTCGGTCGGTTGGTTGGTCGGTTGGTTGGTTGGTCGGTTGGTTGGTTGGTCGATCGGTTGGTTGGTCGGTCGGTCGGTCGGTTGGTCGGTCGGTCGGTCGGTTGGTCGGCTTGTTGGCTGCTTCGTGGGTTGATAAGCAACACCCGTCGCACGATACCCGATATTCGCCTGCCTGCCGACTAACTAACTAAATAACTAACAAGCAGACGGTCGACCAGTCGAGCAGCCAAGCAGCCAAGCAGCAGTACATCCAATAGCTTCCACATGGCTGCTGAGCTTCATTGGCCGCGCATTCAAATTTCTTCCGTTGACGCGCGCAGAAGTATTCTTTCTGAATAAAAATAAAACAATAAAAATCAGTTAAAATGCAATTTATAAAAATTATTTAAAAGGCACGCGCACATTACGACGACGTGTACATTGTGGGTGTGTCAGTGCCTGTCTGTGTCTGTGTGGGTGTGTGTGTGTGTGTGCGCTCTCCACTGCACTTGTTTGTTAATCATGAATTTTATCTTAACTCTGCGTCTTTTCTTAAGTAAATAAAACGGTTTGTTAACAATTTTTAAGCCCATTTTCATTTGGGTGCTGCTAACGTAGTTCAAGTTCAAGTTCAAGTGCAGTTAACCGGGCCAATAAAATGAAGCTATCCAAGAGTTTCGATGAGTTAATTCTGAACGCATCGCGTCTGAGTTTGAACAACCTGCGATCTCCTAAGAAACCAAAAAATGTTAGTAAACAAATTTACAAAATTTAAAACCCATACAAAAGGTAGACATTATAAAAAGAGTTGAAAATTCTCTAAATTCTGTAAAATCTAAAAATTTTGAAAATTTTGAAAATTTAAAAAATAGTGAAAAATCAAAATATTTTCAAGTGTGTGCGGCCAAAGATCCGTCAAGTCTTTGGAGTGTGAAAAGAGCTTCAAGCTGTAAATGGCGATTAACTACGCTGCAGCCATTAAATTTATTATTTAAATAAATGTATTTATGTGCTTAAGGAAATGTATCTCAAAATACGCTTCTATGTAACACGTTGTCAAAAATCTAAATCGCACCTTGAGGTGGATAAAATCCTAACAATCACCTGTTTACAAACATTCATTCGGACTTTTTCACGCTTCCAAAGGAAAACAAATCAATTTTTGCACTTCTTGTTTTTTTTTTATATATATGAAGCGTGATCCCCCCGCTAACGCTTTGCCTCTTGCCCTAGTACTTAAGACTGTATCTACACCGTAACAGTTCCGTTTTTAAAGATAACAAAATATTTGAATACGTATTTATATGGCACTTAAGCTACTGCAAAACGTGAGTTGTAGATACTTTTTTTTTTTTTTTTTTTGTTTTTTTAGAATCCGAAAATACGCTAATCTTTATGGCGGGAGTTATCATAAAAGATATATTTAAATATACGCAAGGAAAGTGTATAAAAATATCCAAGGCAAATAAATAAAAAAAAAAAAAATTAAAAAAATAAAATTAAAAAATACTTTCACAATTTCTTAACTTTGATTAGAAATAACTGTTAATTTCCATTTCAATTTTAATGTATTTGGAGATTTATTAGGCGCCACTATCAATGGCATTTCTGAGGCTGACAGCCCGTTGTCTCTGTCGGAATAAGATATATGGACACTGGAAGTTCTATTTTATCAATTCAAATTGAAAATCTTATCTCTGTCATTGTTGAATCAAAGTAATCAAATTTTATAATCATTTTCGGGTTTCATAACTAATCGTCGTCATTGCTGGATAAGTGTGCAACATTTTTTATACGAAAAGCGTGTACAGTTTTATATCCTTTATAAACACTCAAGTTTGTATTTATTATACAGACCATAAATAATATTGGTCATGGGTTTACCTTTCGGGCTCTTCTTCGATAACATTTCAGGAATTATAAATATATATATATAGATCTGAATAAATGCTGTAAAAGCTATGACTGTTTTTCTAAAAATAACACAGTTTACTACTCCATAAATTGTACTATCTACAGCTCTGTTAACGCTAACAGCTCTGTTAACGCTAACAGCTCTGTTAACGCTAACAGCTCTGTTAACATAAGGCAGAGACAACTTATCCTGGATAAGTTGTCTCTGCATCGCGCTTTCAACTTAAACACTATGCTACATGTTAATTATTTAATTGTGCATTTTTTTAATCAAAGCTGTGCCCATCCAAAGAATTTGGCTCCCAATTTTTTTCAGTGTATTTTATTTGTTTAATGTTTTTTTTTTTTATCGAACCTGAACGTTTTTTCGCATGAAATAAACTTCATATGTTTGATATATATTCAATTAAAATGTGTTTACTTTTGCGAAACCCTAATAAATGAACTGCCGCCCTCTCACTACTCTTGCCACGCCCACCCTACCACCGCCCACTTACCCCTCTCAAACCAATTAAGTAGAACAAAACTAATCTTAGAAAATTGCATGATGTTCAAAATAATTTCAACCACTTGATACATTTATTTGATGAGACCTTCTCTCCCTTTCTCTCTTTCTCCCTCTCGCTCTCTCGCTCTCTCTGCTTGCCCCAATTTAGAATATAAATCGATACGGAGATTCCATGGGTTCGCTCGGACATCGTGCATTGCTGCAGTACATCGATAACAATGACATTTCCGGTCTTCGCGCAATACTCGACAGTCGACATCTCACCATCGATGATCGTGATGAGGTGAGTGCTTCATCTTCCTTTGACTGTTGACTGTTCCGGGTTTCATTACTTCCTACTTTCTCTTAGAATGCAACGACGGTACTCATGGTGGTCGCCGGACGAGGTTTGATTGCATTTGTACGTGAGTTTCTGGCACGCGGTGCTGATGTTCAGGCGGAGGACTTGGACAACTGGACAGCTTTGCTGTGCGCCACGCGCAATGGTCATTTGGATGTCGTCCAACTGTTGCTGGACCATGGCGCCGATATGGAACACCGCGACATGGTAAAACGAATCAACAAAAATGTAAATCTTTTATTTTTATCTTAATTCAATCCTGCAGGGCGGCTGGACTCCTTTGATGTGGGCCGCGTATCGTGGACATTCGGAGCTTGTGCGTCTACTTCTCGACAAGGGTGCGGATGGCAATGCGCACGGAAATTACCATCTGGGCGCATTGCTGTGGGCGGCAGGACGTGGCTTTAAAGAAATTGTGGAGCTGCTGGTACAAAGGGGAGCCAAAGTGAATGTGGGCGATAAATATGGAACCACAGCTTTGGTGTGGGCCTGTCGTCGTGGTAACGTTGAGATCGTTGACACATTGCTTAAGGCTGGCGCCAATGTGGACACTGCTGGCATGTACTCGTGGACGCCACTGTTGGTGGCTGCTTCCGGCGGGCATACAGATTGCGTGAGCTCAATCCTCGAAAAGAAGCCAAACGTGAACGCCCTCGACAAGGATGGAATGACTGCTTTGTGTATATCCAGTCGTGAGGGTTTTCAGGACATTGCCGCCTCTCTGATAGCTGGAGGGGCGTATATTAACATCCAGGATCGAGGGGGCGATACACCCCTGATTCATGCAGTCAAGGGTGGACATCGTACGGTGGTTGAGGCGCTTCTGAAAAAACACGCAGATGTTGACCTTCAGGGCAAGGACCGTAAAACGGCCATTTACACAGCAGTGGAGAAAGGACATACGCAAATCGTGAAGCTGCTGCTCTCCACCAATCCCGACCTTGAATCATCCACCAAAGATGGCGATACCCCATTGCTACGTGCTGTACGAAACCGCAATCTGGAGATTGTGCACATGCTGCTCGACCGCAAGGCCAAGGTTACCGCTAGCGACAAACGTGGAGACACCTGCCTGCACATTGCGATGCGCGCTCGTTCCAAGGCCATTGTGGAGGCATTGCTACGCAACCCCAAACACAGCCAGCTGCTGTACAGAGCCAACAAGGCGGGTGAGACGCCGTACAACATTGACTCGTTGCACCAGAAGACGGTTCTGGGCCAAGTGTTTGGCGCCCGACGACTCAATACCAATGAGGACTCCGAGGGCATGCTTGGCTATGAGCTCTACTCATCCGCTCTCGCCGACGTGCTAAGTGAACCCACTCTGACCACTCCCATTACCGTTGGCCTCTACGCCAAGTGGGGAAGTGGAAAAAGTTTTTTGCTGAACAAACTGCGCGAGGAAATGAACAACTTCGCCAAGCAGTGGGCAGAGCCACCGGCGAAGACAAGTGGCCTGCTCTTTATTGTCTGCCTTCATATATCGCTACTCATCGGTACCATTGTGGGATTGAGCAGTTGGTCCGCTCTGTGGGGTGTATTGGCAGCCTTGGTTTTCCTGGTGCTTACATATATTCTGCTGGCGACGGCGAGATACTGCAACTATCAGATGGACATGGCTTGGGCTTATTCCGTGCTGCATGGCCTGGATAAGCGCATTACACGCTTACGCCTCATTCTGCAGGTAACGTTCTGCCACCCACCTGGTCCCCAAGCCGACTCACAAGCCAAGCCCGTGCGTTTCCACTTTGCGGAGGCGAGCAGCGCATCCCCAACTGGTGATGGAGCCGTGGCGCACATGCTGGCATCCCTGCTGGATGCAATTGGTGAGTACGAATACTCAATCCTGGTCATTCCACGATTTCAATCTCATCTTAAATATTTGTACTCCAACAGAATCACATTACGGCTGGCTTGCTACTCGGCTGTACCGTGCCTTTCGTCCGAGATGTCTGAAAATGGACGTAGGCTGGCGATGGCGTCGCATGTGCTGCTTGCCCATTGTACTGCTCTTCGAGCTGGGACTGATTACATTGGTAGCAGGCATTTCATTGGTGGTTGCCTACTTCACGCACGCCCAGGAGACTGAACGTAAACAAATATTGGTTGCCATTTATGTGATAGCCGCTGTCTTGGTGACGCTCATTTGCACCCATTTGCATGTGCTTGCCAAGGTCTGCGGTTCACTCGTCATCTCACACAAGCGGCAGCTTAAGCGGGCTGTGCGTTCCAATGAGACGGCACCACTTACTATGCTGGGTGCGGAGGTGGCTGTGTTGACGGACATGGTGAAATGTCTGGATGCCTTTACTAACCAGCAGAGCCGTTTGGTTGGCGTCATCGATGCCCTGGACTCCTGTGATACGGAGCGTATACTGACGCTGCTGAATGCCGTTCAGACGCTTCTCTCCACGCCCAATCGGCCTTTTGTTCTGCTCATCTCAGTTGATCCACATGTGATTGCAAAGGCTGCCGAGGCCAATAGCCGTAGACTTTTCACTGAGGGAGGTATCGGTGGACATGATTTCCTTAGGAATTTGGTGCATCTGCCGGTTTACTTGCAGAACTCAGGACTGCGCAAAGTGCAGCGGGCTCAGATGACGGCGCTGCTGTTTAAACGCAGCGGCACTGACTATCAACTCGATGATGGTCCTACTCTGGGTCACTCAGTTTCAGCACGACGCTTGTCCAATGCCTCTGAGATTATGTCCAGTCAGGAAAAGCTACGTGCACCGCATAATCCTCAACGAGGTGGCAAGAAATTGCGCCTTTCCGAGTCAGTTGCGAGCTCAATTGGATCGAACTTGCATCGGCTTGGACAAAATCCTCAAGGTGTGCTTGACCTATCCCGCATTGTCCTCACCGATGACTATTTCAGCGACGTGAATCCACGCAGTATGCGACGCTTGATGAATGTCATTTACATAACTGTGCGTTTGCTGAAAGCATTCCAAATCGACTTTAGTTGGTACCGTCTCAGTTCCTGGATTAATCTCACCGAGCAGTGGCCACTCCGGGCCAGTATGATTGTCTTGCACCATGATCAATTCATGGACAGCAATGCGGATGAGAACATCTCACTGCAAAGCGTTTATGAAAAGTAAGCTTAACCTCTTCTCTTAACCCATGATTTGCATTTTACTAATGTCCCTCATCTTCAGAGTACGACCAAAACTTGCCTGTCTGAGGGAAGCAGCACCGTTGCTGGAGTTGGACCGTGATGAGCGTAAGCTGGATGCCTTCCTGCAATTGCATAAATCAGATTTGTTAGTTGCGGACTTGCGTATATTCTTGCCCTTTACAATCAACCTCGATCCTTACCTGCGCAAAGTGTTAAAAGGTAAGCCCAAATCTGGCGTTTAAGTGTGACAAGGGTCTTACATCTTTTTTATTGCCCACAGAGGACCAACAAATCATCGAGGACGAAGGCTCACTTGTGCTGCAAACACGTCCGAGCCTTTCCCACAGCGTACGACCACAACCGACACCTACAACATATGTACATTCGCCCCAGGTCTATCCCCCTTACCAAATGCTCCAAAATGATTTTATGGGCAATGAACTGCGCTCCCGTAATCTAAACACTGTTGAGCCAATAACACCATTGATCTCATCGCCTAGTGATTCATTTGGCGTGAGTATTCCAATATTCAACAACCGAAAGGTCTTATAACCCTTGATTGCCGTTCCAGGAGGATATACTGCAAACAAAACTGACAGATCTCACAGTCGAGGGCGTTATAAGTCTCCTGGAGCGGATAGAGGATCTCAAGCCAGCTCTGCCGAAACTAACACCTGTGCTGCGTGAGAACGCAATCAACGGACGTGTACTTAAGCACTGTGAGTTAGTGGATCTGAAAGCGGTAAGTAACGTGATGAGTTTTTAATTAAGAGGAATTAACTTTTATTTTCTGGTTGTGAATCGCAGGTACTTGGGTTGACCTTTGGCCACTGGGAACTGTTTCGTTTGCTTATTACCACGCTGCGTGAATGCGAACGTCTACCTCGAAAGATTCGTCCTGTGGCCGCCATTTCAGATGCGCCTGCGAATATGCCAGTGATACGGGATGTTACAGACGCGATGCCACCGCCTTCCCTATCCCGCAGGAACTCGGTCAGTCATATGGAGAAACAGGTTAGTTTGCGCACAGCTTAAATTAAAAATAGATTATTGAAACAAGACCAAGCTATATATCGTATATTATATGTACGTATGTTTATCCTACTCTGTTTCTAAACTATGCACACATTTATAGTCGAAAATCCATGAATATGAGTATTTACAGGTAATCAGAGAAACCTTAAAAGAATTATTTATATCTTATATTAAATATATATTTTGTCCTTTTTCAAATTATATTTAATGTCTTGCTTTCAATTTGTTTAGGTAACTCTTGAGGAACAGATGATATGTGGAGCCTTGCAAACTCTGAACGAGGAGGCTTTCGAGGATGTGGCGAGTAGTGAACGACCCAGTCCGTCTGGTTTGCCCACAGGTGAGATGTTAGCTGCAGTGGCACAACTGCAATTAGCACCCATTCGCGAGACTTCCGAGTTTGGTTCGCCCTCGGATGAGCAGAACGTAACCAACAACAACAACAACAACAACAATAGCGGCTCCAATGTCCAACAAGCAAAGTATTCAAGTAACGATTACAACCGCAGTGCCAGTTCACATTCCCTTCAAAGTCTTAACACTGGCGCTGCCTCTAGTGGCCTTCAAATGCACATGGGTAACGGTAATAGTGGCAGCATTGCCGATTTGATCAATGTTGGCACTAGCGGGGGTGGTGGTGGTTATGGTGCTGGTAATGGTAGTAGTAGTAATAGTAGTTATTATAATCAACACAGTTTAAGCCGCTTAACGCGCCGAGACTCAATCACTGATGAGTTACTGATCGAACCCATCACGCCACACGCAACGGTTCCAACAGTGATTGTGGTACCCAACAGCGATAAGGTTTACGATGACACTAAACTTTAAGTGGTCTATCACTATCCAAATTTAATATACACTTACACTATATACTAACTAACAAGCATATCTGTATTACGAAGAGCTTCCTAACCTTCACGTAACCAACGAACATGTAAAAACAATCCAAACGAAAAAACTTGTAGTTATTAATATTTTACAAAACTAAGAGAATTATAGTATATATAGAATATTTTTGAACGCTTGTATTGGGTGTGTACATTTAGATCTGGTTCAAGCCATAAGTAACTATACCAACTTTATACATACATAAAACAGCTGGATAACTATTGATATCTGTGCCAAATGCTGAAGAAGGTTGCTTTAAAAAATTGAAAACGCTTTTACAATTTAATTCCATAATAATTTTACTGTTTATTTTGTTAACTCTTTGTTGTTATTTGTTAATATATGTTACTAGCTATATTTTATGCCAAATTTAAAAAGATAATACTAATTTTGCCATAAATTTTTGTTTATTGAATTAAATAAAACGACTGCACGATTTTTGAAATTTTAGCCCTAAGTTGCCATATAAATTTGCAAACCAAAGTATAACTAACCATTTTAAATGATCCTGCTTTCCAAACCAAGCTTATAGCTTTATAAGAAAGATCAAATAAAAATTAATACGAACAACTCTTTACGTGTGCATTTTATTGTAGTACGTTTAATATTTTCTGTGTTTCAAGTTCTGTGACAATAAATTTTATATATATAATACTTAACATAAACTAAGCATGTAAATAATGGTATTTAGATTAGATCGTAATGTAACAACTAAAATAAACTGAAATGTAACTGGTTTCTTTAGGTATACCTAATAATGTAAATATGTAAGTTCGGTAAAGGAAATGGAGTACCGCATTGACATTATTAAAGCCGGAAGTGAAATCCGTTTATGAAATCCACGAGCCTCCGGTTGCTAATTGTTTTATTCGTTTCGTGTGCTTCTCTCTCATTTTGAAAATTTGTTTTAAAAATATCTAATTTAATTTTCGAAATGTCAATGTAATTTTTAGACCTTGATTTGTCTAATGCTGGCCCTATGTTGACTCCAAACCTGATCTGTTCAGGTTCTCCAATGCAGCAGCGACGAGACTCAATACTGAAGCAACAAGGCAGTGTCAAGTCGGAGAAGCGAGTATCGATCAAACAAATACCCAGTGGGAACAACCTCGTCAATAATAACAACAACAATGCGAAGTCATCGGCCAATGTGGAATATGTATCGGAGCGCCAAATGGAACAGGCTGCTGGCCAGGGCAGTAGCAAAGGGCGGCTAACGACAAAACCGCCACCAGGTAACATTTAAATAATTTTCATTACAGGAAAAAAGTTTTATAACTTTGTCTCATTTATTTTTTAATTAGGTCCTAGGCCAGCTTCATTAATTATTACCAAAAACGATTCAAGCCCCCAATTTCAACTACTGCGCTCTTCATCTATTGAATATGAGGACATCGAGGCACAACAACGTTCGACGATTCGAGCTATAAGGACCACTCTTCTCGAGCAGCAAGAGGATGAGTCCGCACCGCTGGTGTTTACAGTGCGAAAATGATAGAACTGCAGGGACTGTGCATTAGTAGTAGCAAAAAATTATAATTCAATATGTGCTTTTTACTTAGTGCCAGTTAATTAAGGTTATATTATAGGTTGTAGTTAAAGGAACACGTGTCGTGTTGTTGTAATCAAAAAATGTTGATAGAAAATATTTAAATATGTACTTAAATTGATAACTATGAATTTAATGTTCGTACTATATAAAAGTATATGTATGAAAAATTAAGACAATTATATTTAATAAACAAATTTACAAGTTAACCATTTATTTTCATTGCATCATATATATCTATAAGAATTTAAATACAAATAAGCGTTTTTTATACGTACGTAAGTAAGCGCAAAATAATCGTTGCAAACGCAAAATGCTTACGTTATGGGAACCAGTTCATTTTTGAGCTATTGATGGAATCAGAATGAACTGAAATTGGCTTGTGTTCACTTCCAGAAGTCGTCGGTTCTCTTCTATAAATTATTAACAATATTTATATATTATTTAAATATATATGAACAAAACATAATTAAAAATGTGAGCAATTGCATATTACAACCACCGTTGTGGCTTATAAATGTAATAATAAGGCCGTAATTGTTTACCTGTACAGTGAAATGTTCAGTAAGTTTAGAACGACGCGTCACAACAAATTTTAATTGAAATAACAAATATGCACAACATCCGTACATATGAAACATGCATTAAAATATAATATGTACAATCTCGCATAATTACAATACTTTGAAAGGTATTACACATACGTGAACAGCTGACATTTGTTTACCAGCAACCGAGGGTGCGACATTCTTAAGCCGGAACAGCTGGTTCGCGTACGAAAACTTAAAAGGTCACCTTGAGCTCAATAAAAAAATTCAAGAATTTATTTGCTGCTAACGTTTTATTCGGAGAGGACAGTAACATTTATTGGTGAAACGCAAATATTTAATAATTGTTAGTAATTTATTTATTTATTAAAATTGCTTAAAGGAACAGGTGAAAATTAAAGAACAATATTTAAATCTGAAAAGGGACAAACGGTTATTATTTAACGTTATAACAAAATGAATAGTGCAAACTTCGTGGTGCTAAATGTGACTCAAATATGTGATAAAACTAATACTTAAAAAGGATTTTTTAAAGAATTTATTTGATTTTTCGAAAAGGACTATTGTAGGTTGATATGTTTATGCATATCTATGTAGATATGCGCCTTATGTGTGTGTGTAGATATGTGGGTCAATGGACGCCTTGAATTTGAATCTATTTTTAAACTATTTATCAATTTGTTTACCGAAAATTTAAAAAAGTATAAAACAACAGACAAAAAGAAAATAGAACAATTTTAGTGGTAAACTGTTTTAGAAAGAAAACTAATTTTTTCATTTTAATTTGGCTATTTCCTGCTATGGTAAAAACTCGTTCAGCCTTAACTGACCTCAGGTTACTTCAGATCTATTAGAGCTTTCAATTATAACACGAAAGCTTTGCATGCAAACGAATGTAAAAGAGCTTTAACAACTTACAAGTTACCGCGATAATGGGAAATCTTGATTTTAAAATATTTAATATTTGTTTTTAATGCATAATTACGATTTATATTTATTCGACTGAAATCAGCATTTAGTAACTCAGCAGTCGGCGTTAAGGGCACGAAATAGATACGCTCCAGCTCAAGCTTAACAAGATTACCCGTGATAAGTTAATAATGATAGCGGAAGGTTTCAATCGTCTCTATAGAAGCATACGGCGCATTTTCTATGCGCTAGTTCAGATCCTTGTGAGCTATCAGGTTATACAGTGGCTGATTGATTACTACGTACATGTAACTAAGGGACCGATCAATGACGGAGGGATGCAACAAGTGCAGGGCTTTGTACAGGTGCCGGTGCATGCGAATGCTAATGATACAAAAAAAGAAGAAGCAGACGGAAGAACAGCTGTACCGGCTAACGAGACGCCAGTTAAGATTAGTGTTTATAAACCCAATGGCAATGCTTGTACGGCAATGGGGAATGCACACAGCAACACCGGCACCCGTGACAATTCGTTACAAAAACACCACAGTGAGGTATGATTCCAATCACTGATTGTAATTATGTCGTGTATATGTGCATTCAAGCGTATCTATTATATTCAGATGTCTATATATGGAATATGCATATAACATATGACCTATATATAAATACATATACAAATATAAACATCTGTATATGTACATATTTATATGTGATTGTATTTGGAAAAACATAGCACAGACTCAAGAATAAGGCACACCGAATGCCAAGCGACACTTTCAGTCTGTGCCTTGTGCTCCCCGTGTTTTAGTTACTAAAAAAAACTTAAAATTTATATTCCGATCTATTTCTATAACTCTTCTTACCTTCACTGTGGTGTTTTAACTGCTTACTTGTGTGTGAGTGCGCGTGTGTAGATGTGCGCGATATTCTAATGTCAACCTGTAATCACCCAAACGTTACTATAAATAGACTGGCGCCTAACTGCCTAACAGGAAATTAAACTAAAAATAGAACAAGTGCATCTATTAAAATACAACTAACTTTAATAGGATTTGTGCCTATTAATTTAATTTATTACCGTTATTTATTGTCGTTTAAAAAAGCTAAGACTTTAGAAGACAAGTCTGTAAATAATTGGGAAGAAAAAATTTATAGGACTCAGTAGGGTTTTTAAAGCTGAGAATTTCAATTAGTATTCAGCTGTACATCTTATTATTTATTTATTTATTTTATTTATTATTACCCATTAATTTAATTTATTTTATTACCCAATCATTTGAAACGATACTTTCAGTTATTTCTATTGAATCACTTGTTTCATTTTTTTTTTTATTGAGGTGACATTGAAAATGAATTGAATCAAATCGTTCTGATTACCCCGACCACACAGCTCTATATAATGGCATAACTGTGTGATCATCTATGTACAAGAATGTAAAACAATATATGTATTTAAAATGTGCACTTACAAATGATTCTATACTTCACCTACAGTTACTTTCCATAATGGCCAAGGATACGGAAACGCACAGCATACCAATTGCGGAGGGCACCAATGCCGAGCATGTGCTATATCGCTTGAAACGTGGCTCCAAGCTGTGCGTGCATCCGGATGTCTCACTGTTGGGTCGAAAAATCTTACTACTCACCAATTATCCTGCCGAAGGCAAGAAGTTTGTTCGTACCGAATATCGCGTTTTGGGATGGCAGCTTAAAAATGGCAAGCCATTTACCTCCGTCATGCATCCTGAAGCTCATGTCGTCGATACAGACATCTACAGCGAATTGACATTGAACATGTCCGGCACATTTCGATTCTACTTTAGTTTTGCTGATCGGCAAGTAATGAGAACTTGATTTAAATTGAAATCTAATAATATTTATTTTGCTTGCAGTGAAACGAATGTTAATGCGGAACCAGACGGTGCGTTGTATGTGCAGGTTGAACCCACTTTGCACGTGGGTCCAGTGGGTGCACAGAAGGTAATCCCCTTGAATTCGATACGCTGTCAGACGGTGTTAACCAAACTGCTAGGTCCAATCAACACTTGGGAGTCCAAGCTGCGCGTAGCTAAGGAGTCGGGCTATAATGTCATACACTTTACGCCAATCCAGAAGCTGGGTGGCTCACAATCTGCATACTCACTTCGTGATCAGTTACGAGTCAATTCCCATTTTGCGGCTACAAAAGGGGATAAGATCTCGTTCGAAGATGTGGAGAAGGTGATCAAGAAATGTCGTCAGGAGTGGGGAGTATGTACGCCTTAATTATTGCCTTAGATCATAGTATCAAGTATTCTGTTCTATATTCAGGTTGCTTCCATCTGCGATATTGTGCTCAATCATACTGCCAACGAGTCGGAGTGGCTGTTGAAGCATCCGGATGCAACTTACTCCTGTGCCACGTGCCCATACTTGCGCCCTGCTTTCCTCTTTGATGCTGCGCTGGCACAGTGTGGAGCTGACATTGCCGAGGGCAAACTGGAGCATGTTGGCGTGCCGAAAATCATCGATCAGGAATGCCATTTGGAAGCTTTAAAGTACCAAATGCATAACGCTTATCTATCCAAGGTCAATATACACGAACTGTATCAGTGCGATGTAATGAAATATGTGACTGAGTTCATGGCTCAAGTGCGAACGCGCGAGCCACCAAAGAATGTGGCGAAGCAATCACGATTTCAGGAAGTAAAGCTGAAACAGGACCCGGCATATCGACGATTCGGTAGTACCATTGATTTTGAGCTGGCATTGGATATCTTTAATGCTTTCCATGGCGACTGTTTCGATGAGGAGTCACGATTCCGCAAGTGCGCAGAGACATTACGTCATCATCTGGATACATTGAACGAGCAGGTTCGAACTGAGATTCAGGACTACCTCAACTATGCCGTCGACAATTGCTTGGCAGGTGTTCGCTATGAACGCGTTCAACACGATGGTCCCCATATTCGTGAAATCTCCATAAAGCATCCGGTGTTTATGACGTATTTCACACACACTGGCACGGAGGGCAGGTCGCTGCATGAGATTGAGGAAAGTATGTACGGAAAGGGCGGCGAATTCTATATGGCTCACAATGGTTGGGTAATGGGCTCCAGTGATCCGCTATTGGACTTTGCTGATGAGCAACCAGGACGTAGTAACGTTTACCTAAGGCGCGAGCTTATTTCATGGGGCGATAGCGTCAAGTTGCGTTTCGGCAAGCGACCGGAGGACAGTCCTTACCTGTGGCAGCATATGACCGAGTATGTGGAGACAACAGCACGGATTTTTGATGGTGTGCGCTTGGATAACTGCCATTCAACACCATTGCATGTGGCCGAGTACCTTCTGGATGCAGCACGTAAAATCAATCCGGAATTGTACGTCGTTGCGGAGCTCTTCACCAATTCCGATGGTACGGACAATGTGTTTGTCAACCGTCTGGGCATAACATCCCTGATACGAGAGGCTCTATCGGCGTGGGATTCACATGAGCAGGGACGCCTTGTATATCGTTACGGAGGTGTTCCTGTTGGAGGCTTTTATGCCAATCCCAATCGCGATGTGGCACCAATCGTTGCACATGCACTCTTCATGGACCTAACGCATGATAATCCATCACCCGTGGAGAAACGTTCTGTCTATGATTTGCTCCCTTCATCGGCATTGGTTGCCATGGCGTGTTGTGCCACAGGCAGCAATCGTGGTTACGACGAACTGGTTCCGCATCATGTCAGTCTAAAAATCAATATTCAATGCCTTCTTTGTTAACTTTTTTTTTATTTTGCAGATTCATGTTGTAGATGAAGAGCGTCCTTACCAGGAATGGGAGAAGAGTGTTGACTTCAATACGGGAATAGTGGCCGCTAAGCGGGCATTAAACCTTCTGCATGGTCAGCTAGCGGAGGAAGGCTTCAGTCAGGTTTATGTGGATCAAATGGATCCGAATGTTGTTGCTGTTACACGTCATTCGCCTATCACACATCAAACGGTTATCCTGGTAGCTCACACTGCATTTGGCTATCCTCATCCGAATGCTGGAGCCACAAATGTACGTCCATTGCGTTTTGAGGGCACCTTGGACGAGATTATATTGGAGGCGAACTTGACCATGAAGAGCGACAAACCGTTTGATCGCCCAGCGCCTTTTGTTAAGGACGAACATGTTCTTAACGGCTTCACACAGTTCCAGTTGTCACTCCAGGAGCACATACCTCTTAGCAAGTCGCAAGTGTTTGATAGAACCCCGTACTTGGATGGAAACAATACTCAACTGAACTTCTCAAATCTGCGACCGGGAACAGTGGTCGCTATTCGAGTGTCCATGCAACCTAGTGCCCGTGTGAGCTTTGATAGCCTGCAGAAGCTAACAAATGCTTTACGTGTCGAGTCCGGACCCCAATATGAGGAGCTGCGGGGCATTGTGTCCAAATTGGATTTGACTGCATTAAGTCGCACACTTTTCAGCTGTGATCAGGAGGAACGGGACATGGGTCAAGGTGGTTCTGCTTATGACATTCCCAATTTTGGACCCATTGTGTATTGCGGTCTGCAGGGATTTGTCTCGTTGCTAACAGAAATCTCACCCCGCGATGATTTGGGTCATCCACTGTGCAACAATTTGCGTGATGGTAACTGGATGATGGGTAAGTAATAAAGTTTCAATGTGTATCTCATTTCCATTTATAATTCCTCTTAAAGATTACATTGCGGACCGTCTTAACAACTTTGACGATCTTAAACCACTTTCCACCTGGCTGAAGGCAGCATTTGAGCCGCTAAAGAATGTTCCACGCTACCTCATTCCGTGTTATTTTGATGCCATTGTTAGTGGAGTCCACAATGTACTAGTCAACCAGGTGAACCAGTTAATGCCCAGGTATGACAAACTATAATCATTTTTTGTAATATTCCATTAATGTTTCCAACATCGGATTTAGTGTTATCCGTGATGGCCATCACTTTTCCCAAGCACTTGCTCTCTCAACACTGCAGTTTCTTGCCGTTTGCCGTTCCGCCAATTTGCCAGGATTCAGTCTTGCCCTGAATCCACCGAAACCACCGAAACAATGTGTTACATTGTCTGCTGGACTACCTCACTTCTCCACCGGCTACATGCGTTGTTGGGGTCGGGACACATTTATTGCTCTACGTGGCACAATGCTGCTCACTGGAAGATACACTGAAGCACGTTTTATCATTCTTGGCTTTGCGTCAGTGATGCGACATGGTCTGATACCAAATCTTCTGGACAGTGGATCAAAGCCTCGTTTTAACTGTCGTGACGCGGTTTGGTGGTGGATGCACAGTATAAAACAGTACGTAGAAGAAACACCGAACGGCAATGATATACTCAAGGATAAGGTGTCTCGAATGTTCCCCTATGACGATTCCGAGCCTCATGCACCTGGTGCTTTTGATCAACTGCTGATTGATGTTATGCAGGAGGGACTTCAGGTTCACTTCCAAGGTCTGCAGTACAGAGAACGAAACGCAGGTCATGAAATCGATGCTCACATGACAAA
This sequence comes from Zaprionus lineosus, assembly GCA_035044505.1. Taxonomy (NCBI): domain Eukaryota; kingdom Metazoa; phylum Arthropoda; class Insecta; order Diptera; family Drosophilidae; genus Zaprionus; species Zaprionus lineosus. The sequence continues at coordinate 140,645 of JAWNNX010000187.1, forward strand.
CGAGGGCTTCAATAACCATATCGGCGTGCATCCAGAAACTGGATTTGTGTTTGGCGGCAACAGTGCTAACTGCGGTACCTGGATGGATAAAATGGGCTCATCCGAAAAGGCAGGCAACCGTGGACGCCCCAGTACGCCACGTGACGGCTCAGCCGTTGAGCTGGTCGGTCTTCAATATGCAGTGTTGCGTTTCATGCAGGGCCTAGGTGAAAAGCAAGCAATTCCATACACAGGAGTAGAACGGAAGGGTCCGTCTGGAGAGCAGACCAAATGGAGCTACAAAGATTGGGCTGACCGCATACAAAAGAGCTTTGAGCAGAACTTCTTTGTCAATGACACTGAGCACATTTCAGTGGCCAACAAGCGAGGTATTTATAAGGACAGCTACGGCGCTACACAAGATTGGACAGACTACCAGTTGCGCTGCAATTTTCCCATAACCTTAACGGTTGCATCGGACCTGTGCAACCCTCAAAACGCTTGGCGTGCATTGGAACAGGCTAAAAAGTATCTATTGGGACCCCTTGGCATGAAGACTTTGGATCCCGAGGACTGGAACTACAGAGCAGATTATGACAACTCAAATGATTCGACAGACTGCACCGTCGCACACGGATCAAACTATCATCAGGGTCCCGAGTGGGTTTGGCCCATTGGTTTCTATCTGCGTGCACGTCTTATTTTCGCCAGAAAGTGCGGATATCTTGATGAGACCATTGCCGAAACGTGGGCTATTTTGAGAGCACATCTGCGTGAGATGCAGACATCCCATTGGCGCGGCCTGCCCGAGTTAACTAACAACAATGGAAGCTACTGTCATGACTCCTGCCGCACACAGGCCTGGAGCATAGGCACAGTACTCGAGGTACTTAATGATCTGCACTCGTTGGGTGCAGACATTTAAGTCGAGTCATCAACGAATCTCCCGAGCTCAAGGATATCTTATTTAAGTTCATATAAAGAAACTGTTCAAATGCACGCTTTTAAAATGGTAGCTGCCAAGAAGAGTGTTGAATCACATAAATGGATTCTTGGATCAAAGTTAGTTGTTCAAATATGTTATCGAAATTGTTGATTATTCATTCAATCTATATTAAAGTTATTTGATCTATTTTATCTATTTTTTATATACTTCGATTTTACCAAACGTGGGGGGAGGAGGGGGATTCACGAAAAGTAGCTGTCCCTCGCCACTCTCATGCACGAGGTTTTTGGGGGACATATTGGGGCAGCGTACAGATATGCTTCATCGACTCCAAGGCGTGAGAAAGTTATACCCAGATCATTTTTTGGCTCCCTTCTAATAGAACATTTGGAACACTCTGCAATGTTCTGGGACTTCAAAAGTCCTATTTGAAGTAAACTTTTTTTGACTTCGCTCTGTGGCTCGGCAGCAACCTCTGCAATTTCTTCCTCCGCTTCCACAAACTCCAACTTGCTGCTCAACTCTATTTGTACATCAGAAGCATCAATTTTTTTATAGTCACAGTTTGTGTGGCTCTTTATGGAACTCTAAAGGGTAAACTATTGTTTATATCTAATCAAAATATAAAATATTTGTTTTTCAATGTTTCGACTTACTGTCTTATATCTTTTGACGATTTCCACAGCCGTCGCCAATGTAAGCTCGTAGGCTCCATAAAGGAGCAGATTTTCCACAACATTCAAGAGCATTGACATCCTTATAAGCGATTGGGAAGATGAGAGATTGAAATATTGTCTATTTTAACTACAACAGGCTCAACCCGTTGACACAATAAGAACCTAGAAATTTTGAAACATATTTTGCCTTACAACATTTCAAACAAATCTAAGCTATAGTAAAGTATTCATATTTTATATTTTAAACATCAGTTTTAGGATTATATACAGAGGCTTAGTTTCAATGTTTTAAGGTACAAATGTTCATGGAGTGGTTACTAGACTTTTTAAGTTCTTGTTCAGTTTACACAATTTCAATTTGTAGCTTATGAATAATTAATAATATTAAATACCTATCATTATATAATGTACTCTATTCTAGGTTATAATTAAATACCTTATTTTACGTTTAATTAAATTAGGTGAAACGTCTATTTACATAAAGCTTATCTACCCAGAAAAAAAATCATATCGGAGCTGTACGTATTAATACCTATGCATTATTTACATAATCAGTTCACCGCACTTTTAGCTCTTGTCGGAATTGGTGATTGGTTTTGTTTCCGGCGTCTTCTCGTCATCATCCGTAATGGACTTAAGCTCACGACCCACACTCTCGACTTGTGGGAGCCCGTCGACGAGAATACCGTTGTTTATATGATCTAGTTTCGGAGGAGGAAGGCAGTTCTCATTACCATCTGCATCGCGTTTGATGCGCACCAAGGGTTCTGTGGTTGTAGCCGGCAGCTCTTTGACCTGCAGCAGCTCTCGCCTTATAGCGTCCACGTTTTCGACATTACTTTTAGTGGATTTGTTGGCTTCAGCTAAGATAATATTTCTTTTTGGTTTAGTGGAGTTTGTGAGCAAAGCCAAAGGCAGTGGTAGCCGTTGGGCCAATGCTGGTGCATCAGCAGTATTGTTTTTCTGGAGTTCTCCAGTTTTGTAGGAGAGTGGCTCAAACACTCCAGCATGAGCTTCCAGCTCGTCACGTGCATGTGTATTCTCCGTCAGCATTTCCATTAGTGAAACGGGTTTCCGATCTTTCAGAGTGTTGTTAACTTGTTCAAGTTGTGGTTGTGGTTGAGGTTGTGGTTGTGGTGGTGGCTGTGCCTGTGGTGGTGGCTGTGCCTGTGGTTGAACCTTCGCTGGAGCTTCATCCAACTTATTTTTCTGCATAACTTTTTGTTGGGCTTCTTTGATTTGATTCAAAGCTTCATTCGGCTCATTCGCACGCAAAGGCTTAGGAGGATCACGAATTTGCTGCACAGGATCATTTACAAGTTTGCCTGCGCTCCTTTCCAAAATATTATTGCTCCTAGGTCCTTGAGGACTTTGTTTTGTTAACTTCTCATTTAACTCATCCATTGCGCGTTCCAACAACTGCATTTTTTCTTTAAGTTTCTGTGTTTCTGGTATATCGTCGGCTTTATTATCTTTTTGCTCCTCGGCCGTAATTTCCTCTTCCTTTTTGATAGCAGCACCATCAATTGTTTGTTGTGCTGACATGTCCAATACCACAGGCATTACTGCATTGGCGACAGGTACTTGTGCTACAGGGGTATCTATTATTTTAGGCAATGTAAGATTTATTTTCTCTATTGGAGAGGCTTCTTTAGTTTCACCGACTTTAGGTACTTCTTTTTCCAATCGGTTCATTGTGTCCGCTGATTGTTCATTTAAATCTGGTCCATGTGATTCATCAACAGGTAGTGGAGGCATTGGTGGGTTTTGAGGTATTGGTGTGCTTGCATTTGGTGTAGCTTTAATAGCTTCAAGATTTTTTTCAAGTTTATCGTTTTCATTTTTATTCAATATATTTTTGACTGCCGTTTCTTTAGGATCCTTTGGTATATGTTGTAGTGTTTCGGAGTTCTTAAATGGAGGATCTATAGCTATCGGTGGTTTATCGTTGGGCATTAGTGGTGTTATCATTTGTAGTCCATCAAATTGCGGGCCGGCACTCTGTGCATCTATTGCATTTAAATTAGCATACGTTCCAAGAATCATCAGGCAGAACCCACTGACGAACACAAACTGTGCTAGTGTTCGTTCCGTCGACTCTTTTTTGATTATTTGCCGGAAGCTTGAGGCTGGAAACATAATGCAAATAGCAACTCCAATGGTAGAGCCAACCAAGCCAATGATTAGCTCAACAGAGGGTATCGCAAGTGCCATGCACATTGAAAATATTACAATAAAAGTCGTTATTAATCTAAAACGCCGCTCTGGTATGTAATTGGTGCTCTCTATGTGTCCCTGCTAACAGAAAAGTAAATATTTTTAAGTAATGAACATTAAAAAACTGTTTCCCATACCTTTTTATACAGCAAGGAGTAAATGCTGGCCCTGCACGGGAATATTACTAGAGGGAAGCTAAAAGCGATTGATAGCACAAATCCAATTTTGATAATATCGCTGCCAAATGATGGTGATAAGTTAACCAAGATATTACCTAGAAATAGGAAAAAATTTATTAATATTTACAAGCACATCTTAAGACTTGTCAAGCAGTACCGGAAAAGCTGTGCGTACAGAAGGCTACGTATCCGAAGAAGCCAACAGCTATGTAAACAAGTGTACATATCCAGGTGGCATTGCGTACAATGCCATTTAATCTGTCTAGGCTTTGATTGTTGATGCTGTCAAAAACTTCGAACAGCTGCCTATAATTATTTGTTGTTATTTATTAAAAATATATAAACTTTTAATTGGTACATACATTTGACAGGAGAGAGCCATGCTGAAGATGGGCAGGCATTGCAGAACGCCCGCAGGTTCCCAGTAAACAACCTTTTCTGTCCAATCATTTGCGATTATGTGTGTTTCGGATTCAAGAACAATTTTTAGCATAAGACACACATAGAAGCCGATGGACGCTGTACAAACAGCTGACAAACTGTCCACGTTGCGAAGCATTCCCAGCGGCAATACGCAGCAGACAGTCACAACTATCATAACAATGATGCGTAGGTGTTTATGCTCTGCGATTTCCAGTGTGAAAAGTTTGGCAACGATTTGAGGGCCCAACTCGCCAACAACAACGAAATATGTTATACAGGTGCCAATTAGATAACCAATGATGCAGAGTTCCGCTAAAAGCTTTCCAGAAGTGCCAAATGCGTGAAGGCCGAGCAGTTCAAAACTTTTGCGACGTGTCAATAGCGACGTTTTGATGAGATAGTGGCAGCAAACGCGAGTTATCCAATTGCTCAGGACAAGCAGCACAATAGAAAGTATTATGCCACATTTTTGAAAGCAGAATGGCATCGCTAAGATGCCGACCCCAATGATGCTGTTCGCCAGCGTCATAACATGACCAGAGTGTGAAAACATAATGTTATTCACTTTCACCAAGAGATCGATGCAAAATAATACGTTTTCTATAGAAGCGCTTCTGGGGACAGCGATACTGTGACTGCGTGGGAAAAAAAAATTACGATAGATAATAGCTCGAATATGAAACTAATCAAATAGTTATTTTACCTGTCGATTTGTTATCAGAAATCTGCCAGTTGTGCAAGCAAAAGCAAGAAATTAAAACCAAGGGCAGTTAGAATATAGTATTGGTAGCTTACATTTGGTAAGCAATTAGTTTTTATTAAATTACATTAAATATTATTTTAGGTGGAAGAAGCGATAAGTCTTTCTGCACATTTTACACATGTCGAGGCAGATAGTGTCTTTAAACTAAATTTTGGAGACGTCACCATTGTTTGGGTTTGTCGCTCCGCCAGCTCAAAACAGCTGGTTTTCGTACTGATGTGCGTGTGTGTGTGTGTGATAGTAAATATTGGCGCCGCTCATGATTGCCAAAATCAATCTGATATGACAATTTTAAGTTTCGATAAAACTATCATTATAAAAATAAATTAAGTTATGTATTTATTTTTAATTATAAAATTAAACAAGATATTAATTATTAAAATACCTTAATTATAAATTTAATAATTTTCATTGTTGTCTTACATTTATATTTTTTGCCAATGTGGCCATCACTCTTTATTGAAACAAGTGGCAGCACTAAAAATTTAGATAGGTGGCAGCGCTACATTTTCTGTTTCTTTCCGTTCCGTAGACTGCAAACGTCAAGATGGCCGATGTAATTTTTGTTTAAAAATCTAAAAAAATATTAAGCATCTGTGTGCAGAACTGTTTAACTGAATCTTATTTACAATATTCTATGTACTGCGCATACATGCGAATGTTATTTTAGAGTTTTATATGTTGTTTCGCATTACAAACAGAAATCACGAATTGTGCTAATAAATTTTTTTGTGTCTTAAATCAAATAGCAAGTCGATGAAATTCTTAAGAAGAAGCGTACCTTCAAGAAGTTCACCTACCGTGGTGTGGACTTGGACCAGTTGTTGGATATGCCCAAGTAAGTTTCAGTTTGCCGGGTGACTAGTGCTCAACAATAACCTCGTTCATTCCCCCTTTACCTCAAATAGCAACCAGCTGGTCGAGCTGATGCACAGCCGTGCCCGCAGGCGTTTTTCTCGCGGTCTGAAGCGCAAGCCAATGGCTCTGATCAAGAAGCTGCGTAAAGCCAAGAAAGAAGCTCCCCCAAATGAGAAGCCCGAGATCGTGAAGACTCATCTGAGAAACATGATTATTGTTCCCGAGATGACCGGCTCCATCGTTGGCGTTTACAATGGCAAGGACTTCGGCCAGGTAAGCAATTATTTCATTTGCCCATTAGGCTTTTAAGTAAATAATTATTTTGTTTATCATAGGTTGAAGTTAAGCCAGAAATGATTGGTCACTACTTGGGTGAATTTGCGTTGACATACAAGCCCGTCAAGCACGGTAGGCCCGGTATTGGTGCTACCCACAGCTCCCGTTTCATCCCCCTCAAGTAAGCGGCAATGTCTGCAACAGTCATTGCTTGCTTATATGTGGGCTTTGGCTTCACTTTGGATTTTTACGCATAAATAAAGGAAACGTTATTTTTTAAGAACGTAATGCTCTCTTTCAATTAAAACCGCTCATTCCAAAAGAAAAATGAGACGAGCCGGGAGTTAACAAATTTACGTATAATATTTATTGGAACTTTCAAATTATAAATATTGTTTTGGATTTACTCGAATTATCGACGCTTTCGCGCGCTGTTGCTGTTGGTGACTTCCACGCGGTCGTATGCAGTGTCCTTCATAGAATCACGTCCCCCATTGTAAACCATCTGTCGCGTGTTGTTACGAGCATGTGCATAGTTGTTGGCCATCGTCTCGTTTACATCAGTTGATCCGTACGCACTGTCTTTCACTTGAGAATCATTGTGGGAGCTATTATAATAATTCCACTGCATTGCTGTTGGCGCCGGCGGCGCAATTGGATTAGACAGCACTGGGATTTGAGCAAGCGATTGGAAGGCATTAGTTAAGCCCGTGAAAGTCACAGTTTTACTTTGATTAGTTTTGTCGCCAAAGTTGTTATTACCACTGGAGAAGTAGGTGCTGCCATTGGGTGTGTAGCTGCTCTGCAATGGTTGCAGACTCTGGTTATTGGTGTTAAAAGCGGTAAAGGATGTGGCATTGTCGATAGCCGGCATGCTGGTATACATGGCCGTTTGAATCGAATCGGACTTGGAGCGGTGCAAAATACCCTTAATAGTACCGCGCGTGCCGACGCCAATGGAGTTCTTAGTGGGAGTGGATATGTGGGAGCCGCGAGGCACATCAAGTGAGGTTAGTAAGTTACTACTTTGAGACTGGTTTAGGAAGCCATCGTCTTGAAGTACTTGCTGACCCTTACCTAAGCGGTTCAGCTCCATGTCCATTGAATTATAAATGGTCATATTGCTGGCCATCATATCTTGCCTTGAGCCCAGGGTCAGCATGCTGTCAGCATTGTTGAGCGTCGATGAAGATGCCAGATTCGTGGACTTTGACGAATGCAAGGCCATGCCCATTTCGCTGGGACCCTGCTGCAGGGCACCTGTGCGCGGATCAAAGTGCTTCTGTGTGGAATCCTTAAGCGTGCTCTTGATCTCTTTGGGCTTGTCCGTCTGTTGTGGTTGCCGTATGGAAGAGATGTGGCCAGGGACAGGCTCACGTGAGACTGACGACGACGGTGATGCCGAGTTTGTCTCTTCGTTCTCTTCCTGCAAAGAATTGTAAGTGAAATTCTTGAAACTTTTACTTTGTGGTACTCACTTCATCTTCCTCCGTTATTATGGACGACTCTATCCAGTCTTTTATGCGGTTTTTCTTTAGCTGACGATCAACATTGGTTTCGATTCCGCAGTCTGCCAATGTATAGAGCAAGCGATTCTTTTCATCGGGGCTGCTGTGAAAGGAATACATGGAGGGGCACAGCTCATCTGTCTCGTACTCGGCCATCTCCTTCTCTGCCGTCTTGGCCAGCCAACGATCATCCATAAACTTGGTCAGATCCCCCAAGCTCTTTGGACGGTTGCCGTTCCTGGGTTCCAGGAAGCGTTTAAACATGCGTTGCGCACGGGATGTGAGCAGCTGAAATTTTGAATATATTTTATTAAATTTTGAAATAAATGAAAATCCAATTTGGATACACACCTTGAATAGCTTTGGGGTACGTCGTAGTGGCATCATCATTATACTGCCCTGCCACACCATATATCGCATGTACCGTGGATCCTCTGCGGAGGCCTTCTGCCATGGCAGGCAGCCGGTCAGGCACACAAATAAAACGATTCCGAATTGCCAAACGTCGTGGCTGGGATCGGCTCTAGAAATCATTAATTATTTTTAGATAATCTCTGGGCTGCGATAAGATAAGTCACCTACTTGTAGGTACCCTCGGGCTTCACTTCTAATACTTCTGGTGGACTGTAGGGCAACCACTCGTTGCGTCGTTCCACTATGGTACCAGTTTGAAAGGACTCGCCAAAGTCACACAGTTTGATGCGTTGAAAGTCCGAACGATATATGAGAACATTATCCAATTTGATGTCTCGATGCACAATGTCTCTATAAGGAAAGTGATGCTATGTTAATACAGACTATTTCATCCTTTCATCCTTTAATCAGTTTTGTTTCCTTTTGCAGCCTCTACCTACTTTGAATGCATATAATCTATAGCCGAAGCCAACTGCTTGGCAATCCGTTTGCTGTACACCTCCCCCACTCCAGTTTCAGTTACATTTGACGTTAGGTCACCTGCAGATCGGATTTAGATAGTTAATTAGATATATGTATGTGATATATATAATAGAAATATGTACTTACCCAGTGGTGCGTATTCCTGTGTGAAGACATAGAATCCTGCCGTTTCGAAGGCCACATCATATGTGGTCACAATGTGCCGATGGACGCCCAAGTGGAGGCCATAGTGAAATTCGCGGTAAAAATCACGCAAGGTTACATATGGCTTAGGAACTGCCTTAAGGACCATTTCGGTTTGGGATCCCCGATGCTCCACAAGTAATATCTTTCCAAACCATCCTTCACCCACAATTTGGATAATATCAAACTCATCCACCAGTTGGATCTGTCGTTGAGAACGTCAAATGTCAGGAATTTAGAATGATAAATGATTTTTGGGCGGACGATCGGAAGTATCTGCCCCAAAATGATTACAAACTGCAGCCGCGTGTCAAAGTATATGTATGTATATATGTATATATATATATATATGTATGTATATATATGTATGTTTATATGTATATGTATGTACAGTTGTTCAGCCGATCGGCCAGACATATGCATTAAATGTTACTATTTTTGACAGTCGCTGTTTGTAGTCCAATAAAATGAGTTGCTTTCTGCCTTTGCATTTGTTTTTGTATTTGCATTTGTTTTTGTTTTTGTTTCTGCCTTTGGTTATTGCTTTTGTTTTGGTTTTGTTAGGTAGCGTTAACTATTAGCTTAGCGAAGAGATTTCTGGCCACGTGCCAATCGAAATGGTCTTAGGGACATTAACAAACCGATGCGAAGATACCCTGTAGATTTTTAAGCCAAATCGAGTGTACACTGGGTATCCTTTTATTTAAAATTATTATCATTTTTTCAACATATGTATCTTATGCTCAGATTTATATGGATATTATTTTTATATATATTTTTATTTTAATATTATTATTTTGGTTTTTTTATGTGATGAATAAATAAAAAATTTAAAAGATATCTCTTTCAGTATTTCTTGGAGAGTATAGAAATCATTCACTGAGAGATCCTCGTGGGAATTATCTCGTGATGAGAATACCTATGAATCAGGATGATAAGTGGGTAAGGGGTACAAAGCCAAGTCCACCTGTCTACCTAATCATTTGTCAGCCTTATCCAACAGCGGTGTCTGAATCTGAATAACATGAGTTTACGAAAGAAATTTTATGATCTCTAAACTCATGCCGGGTATATATCCTTATATATCGGTTACATGGAAAACAGATCGTTGGATTTCTTCAGGCGCATCAAATTCTTAGAAATAATTAAATTCTTTCCATGAACTCAGAAGTCTTTCTTTTGTTCCTCTGAACTTTTCAATTAGGTTTCAAAATTGTTGCTAATTTTGAATGAAATATGAATGTTGGCCACATGTAAATTTTCACACGATTTTCGGTTTGATGACTTTTAAGCTAATTTTATATATTTCTAGAACGATGGGTGGCTGTTGGGGGGCGGGAGAGAGCGGGGTGGGGGTTAATTGTTGAAATGCCCGGCATTACATTCCAATTTTGGCAGTTCGCGTTTTCAACAATAAATTGCGATACGTTTCACTTACCTTTTCCAACTCGAATTCTCGAATCTTGTGTATGTGCCCTCGGGGTCTCTTCGACATTTTGTAGTTTGTTTCTTATGAATGGAGTGAATGTTTTTAGAGTATCTTTTGGGGCTTGGGTTATAGTAGTCAGCAATGCACATAAGTCACATTAGTTTATAAACAGAGTCTGGTATTGATATTAAAATTCATTGCACTGTCGAGAAAAGTATCTGCACTTCTTTTTATTTAATATATTTTTTTTTTTTGAGGGCGATAAGAAATTAAAAAAAATAATCAAAATTTGGTATCAAAGTGTATTTTGGCGTTCTGTATGAATGTTGTAAATATTTACACTGTCTGCACAAAGGCAACATCTACAGTATATAAATAAATACATGTATCTGTATCTGCATCGGCATCTGTATCTGCATCTGCATCTGTATCTGCAGCTGTATCTGTGTCTGTATCTGTATCTGTATCTGTATCTGTATATGTATCTGTATCTGTATCTGTATCTGTATCTGTATATGTATCTGTATCTGCATATGTATCTGTATCTCAATCTTTGTGCTTGTATCTTTAATGGTGCATCTGCTTGCTGCAGGTTAAAGAATGAAAAGATAAATACGAGTTTTCGTATCTTGGCGCATAAATGTGTTCTCATTGCTGTTTACTTCCTGGAAAATGAGTGCTACCAAATTTATTGAGACTCTATAAGATGAAACGCATCGAAACGTATTTGCAACTCAAAAAAACAAAAAAAAAAAAAAAAAAAAAATAAAAAAAGATTCGTTACAACTGAGAATGGGCTTAAGTTCAATGTTATTTTATTTTATTTTTTTTGAAATATTTTTAGTTCAGTGAAACAAATAAATAGATTGAAGACGCATTGTTTTTAATGCTGTACATGTTTTCAAACAAATCTTTAATTGAACCATCAAGCAGTCTGCACACACACACACACACACACACGCAACTGCTCAAACCGTATCTGTGTGGCATCTATATTGAACATATATATATATTTTTTATATGTGTATATGTACAATAAGACAATAAATACAGAATGTCGCGATTTGTATGTAAAGCTTGCAGAAATACGTGTGTGTTTTGTTTAGTTCTAGGTTTTTGGTTTTTGGTTTTTGATTTTGTGAATTTCTCTCGCCTTTCCTATACTTTTGCATATTATCAACAGCGAAATTAAAAATAATGCTCGTTGCCTCTTATATAAAAACATAAACTGACCGACAAGAAAATTTATATCACAAATATGTTTTGCGTATGCATTTAAATATATACATAATAATTATTACTTTATCTTTAACTATTACTGCTGCTATAGATAACTGTATATGTGATATATTTTACTAGTTGAATATTTGAATTTGTTTCTTATTATTTTTATTTTTTATTTTTTTTAAAACTGTTTTCTCAAGTGCGTTGCACTGTTCACACACAATGCGCTTTTCTTAGTTCTGCATTTTCCGCGGCCGCATTCGAGGAAAATCCGTTGCCAACTGCTCTTGTTTCTCGCGGCTTTTATCGCTGGCCAGGAAAATGTATTGGACGGTGTTTAAAAAAAGACATTTTGTTTACGCTGTTTTCATTTCAAATTCTTAGCTGTGGGAGAATTTTTCGAAATATTTTAAAGTTTTTCGAAATATATTCAAGCTTTCCCCGAGAGCGTTCAAATCTGGAGAGCGCAGCATTAATAGTTCCCCCCACCCCCTACGTATGTGTATACCTGCAATATACGATGATCTTGCAAAACGTTGATAGAAACCAACAATAAACTGTTACACACGGAGAACATGTTTGTTTTTTTTTTTTATTTTTTATAAATTTTATTTGTATTTTTTATATATTTATAGGAGCTATATGTATATTCATGTTTTATGGATTTTATCATGTATTTCATACATATATTTCATATATTGGTGTTTCCTAAAGAAAGTAAATTAAACATTGCATTAATTATATTGTTTATTAATATACATTTAATACTTTTATTTTAATTTTCTTTAAAACAATAAGATTTAATATTTTTCTTTCAATAATCTGCCTTGCTTGATAGTTGCCTGCTTAACAGACTTAGGCAATGCCTAACAGCCCCTTAGCAGGGCTCTGTTAAGAAGCTTAGTGATAATCAGACAGAAGCTCGGTGCCATGCGGAAAGCTCATATAGCTGGCTGCCATAAGTTTCAGCGTATATATGTTTGCTTTAAAGGCATGCACACACACGCACACACATACACATCCACTTATGTATATACGCACAAAGGCAACTCTAATTGGTCACTTCCGTTTGTGCGACGTTTCCTTGGCGCATGCGACGTTCAACTTCAACAGTTGCTGCGTTTGACACTCACACACACACAAACACAGAGCAACAGACAGGCTTATGCTGCCACATATCTACACAGAGTTTTGAGTTGTTCATTCTGTTGAGTGTGTGTGTGTGTGTGTGTGTATGGTGGGGAGGGTGCAGGTGCAGCCAACCACTTGTCGCGGGCTATAAAAGTGCCAGCCATAGAGGCATTGCTTGCATACGTTTGAATGTTACCGTTAGCGCAACAACTGAACCTTTTTGGTGGCCTATTCTTCAGTGGCTGCAGATACTTCTGAATGTTCTATTAAAAGTGATAATATGTGCGGTGCATGTCTGTGGCAGTTAAAGTGAGAAATTGTTCCAGAATATTGTCAAAATTAAATACCTTTAACTCTTTCGTAAATTTGAGAATTCTTTGAAATGGATTGGCAAAAGTTTGTGGTTTGAGTTTTGGCAAAAAGTAAGGTACGTATAAAGAGTGCGATTTATTCAATATTTATTTAATTTTATTTAATATTTTTATATTGTTGAAAGTGACAAATTATTTGTATAGAGTTAAAAATGAAGTGCCTAAAATTATTTTCTATTTATGCGCAATTTTGTACAAATATTCTTTGAGGCTTCATATTTTGTTAAGTTGTGGATTGGGTAATAATTATTTAAAAATATATTTTTTTACATTTATTATGACTACATTATTTTTTTAGCGAGTCGCGACAATCACAAGAATTTGATAAATCTTTAAAAATAAAATAAATAAAACGGTCCGCTGGGCTTATCAAATTAAAAGCGAAGAAAGTTTAAATAATTTATTTACAGAATTAATTAGAAGCTTAATTTTTGTTCATAAATAAAATATAAATAAAAAATGAAGGTAACCATATTTTATAAAAATTAAAATTTATAAAATATAATGCATTTTCTGTCAATAGTTAATTCCAACTTTTTGTTGGATAATTTATTTCGATTACAGATATTTCATATTAGGCATTAGATTCACCTATCATATTTTTTATATAATATTATTATTTAATTTGCTATTATATTTATTATTGCTTAATATATTATTAATTTATATATTTTCTGAAAAGTTGTCAGCCTTTTTTATATCTGCAATCACGTCAATACAATCAAAATAAATACTAAATTAAACTGCCTATGGAAATAGTGACATGTGGCAATTTAAGGCTGATTCAGCCTCCTCAGAGCATCCACTCATTCTAATTGTTTAATTGAATCTTGACTCTTGCTCGCTTCCAATTGAGCTGAGCTCTCGGCTTACATTTAAAGCACGCCAATGCACAGATTAAATTGGAGCAATTAATTATTAAGAGCGAGCAACTAGTGAGGAATTAAAAATATCAAGAGATAAAAATAGTAACGAAAATTATAAATTTCCAGCCTGAAAACAATGAAAGGAAACTCACATTTTCATATGAAATCAGATTTATATATACATTTTTTTTTTTTGGGCTGTGACTTTCAAGTGTTTGTGTGTGCGGTGGCCACACGTCGTATGCGTAATGCACGGACAACCACTCGAGGGGCTAAAGCACATGTCGTGGCCAAACAGATTTCGAGTGTTATGGACGTTTCATACACCAACACACACCCAAATCAACACAAACACATACACACGTACACGCACACACACACACACACACACACACACACACACACACACACGTTCAGAGCTCAATTGAGCATCAAGTGTCGGCTTAAACACTTAAGCAGCGCTTGGAAATTTACGTATGCCACAAACATGCGACGCATTGAATATGAGCCAAAGGTTAAGCTAAGGATTAATACAATCTGCATCATTTATTCATGTAATACTTATCCTTTCGTATCCTTCCCATATTGGCCAGATTGTATAGATTAGCGTGCGACGGTGTTGGTTACTAAAACGACGACGTTTTGGCTAAGGATACGGACATCGTCGCAACGGCGATGTCATCGACCGGACAAATAGCAAAGACGTCCACGCCACATGACAACGATAGCAACAGCATCAACGATCAGCGTGAAACATGGAGCGGCAAGGTGGATTTTTTATTATCGGTTATTGGATTCGCCGTCGATTTAGCAAACGTCTGGAGATTTCCCTATTTGTGCTACAAAAATGGCGGTGGTAAGTCAATCATTAAGCTCTGCATGAAAACTCTAACCGAATTCCACTTAGGGGAGAGGTCCTTCGTGCCTCCCCCACCCTGCTGGGCCAATTAGGAATACAGTCACATGAACAATGCCACAAAATCATTTATAAAGCTTTACACCTCATTGAGCGCCAGGAACTCTTTTTGCTCCGTCTGCCTGTTGCCTTTGGCCCCTTGCCACTTGCCACTTGTCATTTGCCGCTTACAGCTTGCCGCTTGCCGCTTGCCTCTGGACGCTTGCCTGGCAAGTGACTTGGCCTTGTTAACACTTTGACAAGTGCTGCGAAAATGCGTGCGAAGTGCTGCCATTAACTGGGCAGTAAGTGGGAATGGGGGCGTGGTAGATGAAAACGAGTGTGGGGTGTGGGGTGTGGCGGGAAGGCGTTAGGATGGGCGCGTAAGTGCGTACTTCCTATATGAAATTACCCTCAAGAGTCCAGAGACCATACGACTCCAGGGGATGCATATACATACACATACACATACACATACACATACACATACACATACCCACATACATACACACACGCATGGGCATATAAATATAAGCTGATACATATGCTTTGACTTGTGATCCTCGCCTGGCAACGCCATCATTCAAAACAATTTCAAAGTTAAGTGCTTTTGTATGACAACTAAATCTGGCAGTCATAATCGCATTTGGCCTCCTTCCCCACCTACTCCTCCTCGCCAATACATCCCCAACACATCCTTAACATATCCCTTACCCCCTTAACCTCATCGCTGCCGCAGTCTGACAGCGGGTGACTAAGCATCGCTATAAGGGGTTTGTGCAGGACACGCTTTCTAGGCTTTTATTGTTATACGTATGTGTATGTGTGTGTGTATGTATATGTGTGCACATCAAAATCAAGAAATATTGTATATATATGTGTGTGTAACACGCATTGTGGGTAAATTCATGTGCCGCACACGTTTTTGACGTCCGCACTTAGGCGTTGAAATGAATTTTCATTCGTATTTGCAGGATGTTGGGGCTTGTGCTGCACTGGCTCCCTTTTCCTTTATAGTTTTATGACTATTTCATATATATGTATATATATATATATATATATATATATATTTATTGTCCATGAACGACAATTCCCTTTCACATCAGTCCTCCTCTGTACGAAGCTCTTAAAAAATAAATTGTTATTTCATACGCTTCATTGCACTCAATCAGTGACAGCTTAGTTTTTCATTCTTTTTTTACATCATCTCAGTTATTGTTGTTGTTGTTGTGGCTGCTCTGTTGTTGCTGCTGGCGTTGCCAGGCTTAAGTTGTCGTTAGAGTCAACGCTGTAACGGTATCTACAGGTTGCGATTATTAGCTTTTAATACCTCTCCAGCTTAGTGGGCATTTAATTTTTATTCCCTCCTCCTTTCCACAAGGCAACTGATGAAATTCCTCGACTTTCCGCTGGGTCAGCTAGCAATTGCCGAGGATTGACATACTTCTTACCTGCATAAATACATACATATATTACCAGATACATATACATGCATACATACACATATATTGTATAAAGAGTGGCAGTATGGAAGGACCCAGAGAGTTAGTTTCTGTTTTAAGAACTGAGAGTTTTTTAAGCTGTACTTTTATTTTATTTTATTTTTTATCTTAGGAAAATTAAATTTTTTTTAAAGTAACTTTTAGATTTTTAAGTACTTATTTAAATGAAAATAGTTTTAAGATTATTTTAAGAATAGCTGCAAATAAATGTCCCACTTAAAGTCAGCTAATTAGTGGGTCTTTGAAGTACTTTACGCTGAGTAGGATGCGCACTTCCTGAAGTTGAAAATAGTTGAAAAGAATAACCGGATGTTTGGTGGGATGTTTGGTGGGCCACCGGAAATTACGGCATCAGGAACAGGAGCTGCATTTGATTTTAAGATCCTTATCTATTGTGGGGTATCGTTTTACGTTTTGTTTTACATTTCCAACATTACAAAAGCGTCGTTTTTTAGCAGCATCTATAAAGAAGGATGCGTGTGTGTCTGAGTGAAAGAGAGAGAGAGAGAGAGAGATGGAGGAAGACGGAGAGAGAGCGACCAATATATGAACTGTATGCATAATGGTCGTTGTGAACGCTGTAGTCGTCGTCGACTTTGTCGACCCTGCTAATAGACATAATCAAATCATAAAACGCCCCGCTGTCACTCAACAAAGTATCGATGGCACTTTAGCAATTGGCCGGGAGAGCGAGCAGAAGGTGTGGAAGGTGCAGAAGGCGGAGAAGGATGCTAGCCGACAGCGTTGACTGCATGAGACAGCCAGCGCCAGTGTCAGAAGCGGGTCCCTGTAGTACTTGCCTGTGTTTCGCTCTGTAAATATATATATATATATATAAATACATATACATGTACATGTGTGTATGTGTGTGTGTGTGTGTCAGGCCTGGATGCTGTTAATGTTTTTAAAATGTCCTTAGAGTGGCACTTGTGAAACAATTTGATTTTGTGTGTATTTGTATGTGTGTGTGTATTGGTTTCGGTACAAGACTTAGAGCGACAAAAACAGACACTGACACGGGTCAAACACACACACACACACACACACACACACACAAGCGTGCACTTACACATACTAAAGTTGGGAATACATTTACCCATCACACATTGTTATCCATAATATTTATGGGGCCTCAGGCATTGAATTTCATAAAAAATCTTCATTGTCCTTTAATCACAATGCCAATGACCAGTCAAAGTTAGTTATAGAAAAATTACAATAACAGTTTTTGTTTTAAAGCCACCAAGTCCTTAAAATTATCTTTTATCTATAGTTGACAAGGCTTTGATTATGAGGACATAATATCCTGTAATATTATTTCCTTACTGATAAAGAGTCAAGCATAAATAATAAGATAGATATAAAGGGATATAATGGCTTTAGGCTTTATCCTATGATATCCTTTCAATTATCTCAGATCTGATCCTGATTCTATTTTCATCCCAATATCCAGGCGCATTTCTTGTACCCTATTGCATTATGCTAGTGGTGGGTGGCATTCCGCTGTTCTACATGGAACTTGCCCTGGGACAGCACAATCGTAAGGGGGCCATCACGTGTTGGGGACGTTTGGTGCCGCTCTTCAAGGGTGAGTGGAAGATCAGTTTATTTATTGAATTTTTATATAAAATTGATTATATTTTTCTTTCATCCAATGATCCTTTAGGCATAGGTTATGCAGTCGTGCTAATTGCATTTTATGTAGATTTTTATTATAATGTGATCATTGCGTGGTCCTTGCGCTTCTTCTTTGCTTCCTTCACCGACGTACTGCCCTGGACTTCGTGTAACAATCCCTGGAACACAGCTAATTGTAAGCCCGTAAGTAGAATGACCCACCTTTGACCCAAACACTGAGTAACATTAGTATTCGTTCCAGTTTGTAGTCCAAAACACAAACCCACAAATTGGGAATCTAAGTGACTTCTACGCCTTCAGCAACCAGAGCTTCCTCCTGTCTAATGATTCATTTGCAAATTCATCACTGACCACCATGTCACCTGGGGACGGTGAATTCGAATCGGCTGCCTCCGAGTACTTTAAGTGAGTAAGAAAACAACACACACACACACACACATATATATATATATTTATCATTTATCCTTTGTCATTTATCCTGTGCTTACCCCAACCACAGTCGTTATATACTCGAGATAAATCAAAGCCAGGGTATCGAAGATCTGGGAAAGATCCGCTGGGACATTGCTCTGTGTCTACTGATGGTCTATCTCATCTGCTACTTTTCCTTGTGGAAGGGTATAAGCACGTCGGGCAAAGTGGTCTGGTTCACCGCCCTCTTCCCCTATGCGGTGCTCCTGATCTTACTTATACGCGGCATCACCTTGCCGGGCTCTGCCATGGGTATACAATACTATTTGAGTCCCGACTTCGAGGCCATTTACAATGCGGAGGTGTGGGTGGATGCGGCCACGCAGGTGTTCTTCTCCCTGGGTCCAGGATTTGGTGTACTCCTTGCCTACGCGTCCTACAACAAATATCACAACAATGTCTACAAGTAAGTCAGATATATATTACGATCTTCCATTGGTTTAATGTCCAAATCTATGGATGGATTCCAGGGATGCACTGCTCACCAGTTTCATAAACTCCGCCACGAGTTTTGTAGCAGGATTTGTGATATTCTCAGTGCTTGGCTACATGGCACACACATCGGGCGTGAAAATCAAGGATGTTGCCAAGGAGGGACCAGGTCTTGTCTTTATTGTCTATCCAGCGGCCATTGCAACGATGCCAGGAAGCATTTTCTGGGCACTCATATTCTTCATGATGCTGCTGACCCTTGGACTCGACAGTTCGGTAAGAAAGTAGCTTTTACACTGGTCAACAAAGTAACTAAATGCTTGCCCCTCACAGTTTGGTGGCTCGGAGGCTATAATCACAGCTTTGAGTGATGAGTTCCCCAAGATTCGGAAAAACCGGGAGTTCTTTGTTGCCTGCCTGTTCACTTTGTACTTCATCGTTGGCCTGGCCAGCTGTACCCAAGGTGGCTTCTATTTTTTCCATCTCTTGGATCGCTATGCCGCAGGCTACTCTATACTCATAGCTGTGTTCTTCGAGGCCATCGCCGTGTCCTGGATTTATGGTACCAAACGCTTCAGCGACGATATCCGTGACATGATTGGCTTCCCACCTGGCCAGTACTGGCAAGTGTGCTGGCGCTTCGTGGCGCCTCTTTTCTTACTGTTCATCACTGTCTACGGGATGCTCGCCTATAGGCCACTCGACTATGGAGACTACCTATATCCTTACTGGGCGAATGCCTTGGGCTGGTGCATAGCTGGCTCCTCGGTCATCATGATTCCAGCAGTTGCCATCTACAAGCTGATTGTTACTCCTGGCAGCTTCAGGCAACGCCTACGTACACTTACAACCCCGTGGAAGGATCAACAGCTGGCCATGAATGGGGTAGCCACTGAGGTAACCGTCACCCTGGTGCGTCTCGCAGATGCCGAGGAAGCCGAAGCGGCCGATGTCTGAGTCCGACCGATGGCACGTTTTCAAATATATTACGTATAGATTTGGGAATTTACCAACAACTTAGCTTACGTATTCGAATCTAGGTTCCAGCTTCAGATATCATCTTATGTCCTATGTTCTAAACTTATAGCTTAGCTCTCTTGGCCCCCTGGCCCTAGACAACTAATGCAAATTTCGCATACAACGTACTTACTTAGGTTTCGACACCAAAAACAAAACTTCAAATGTTGTAGCTCAAAACCATAAGCCTATACTTAAGACTAGCCAGTAGTTATATCCACTGTCCAGTTCATATATATATGCGATCCACATATATAATCATATATTATATATTGCCATACATATAGGATATATATACACATACATATATATATATACATATATATATATACGGAAAAACGCTGTGTAGATAATACAGAAATATTTAAGGAGCTCTGAACATAATGTATGCACATATGCAAAAGGGAATTAAAGGTACAATAGGCTCTTCGCATCCTTCAGCTTAGTGGATGGATCCCATGGGAGCTTGTGTAGCTTTATTATATAGTCATGTTATGTATATAAGGTATAGAAACCAATAGCTTAACAAATCAGCTAAAGTTGCCATCTTGCCATCAGTTAAGAATATCTGTTCAAATATCAAGAAATGTATCCATAACTTTGGCAGGATCTTTTCAAACAGCCAAACAGAAAAGATGTTGCCAAGTATAGAAGGAGATTAGTTAAATGTTCGATTGTTTTTGGTAAACACTAAGTTGATTAATTTTTATTTAAAATTAAGTGTTGCCATTAAGAGTTTTAGGAAACGGAAGCAAAGTTGCCAGCCATTAACTTTGCTTCCTTTGTTATTATACTGAGATCTTTATCCTTTAAGACGTGATTTTCAGTGCATCTTCAAGCAGCCATTTGGAGATGCAGTGTGATGAGCATTTAACATATTATATTATTATTAATATTGTATTATTTTTTAAATTTAATAAATTATATTTTTAGTTGGAAATAAAAATTGTATCGTCTTTTATTGCCTTTCAGCAAAGGACTTTTTAATGCAATTCTCTTCAGGCAAATGTGTGAAAGTATTTAATAAAAGAAACTATATATTTTTTAATTTATTGAAATACAGAAATCCTTAAAAAATAATTAAAATAATAAAAGCTTAAAGAAATTGAATTTGCTTTCCCCTTAAACGCACGCATCCTGAGAATCCTTCAGTATTTGAAATAAAACAATCAGATTTTTGCATATTTAAGGGCATTGTTTTTATTATTAATATTATAATTTATCTTATACATTTCTGCAAACAAATATATATTCAAGTACAAAGATAATATATATATTTCAAATATATATAAAACTCGCAAATCAGTTATACATATAAAGTAATCGCGTTGATGGGTGGCATGAAGTTCGATAATAAAAAACTGAGTACCGAATGGAGTGTTCATTTTTAAAGCTTCTTTTCTCTTATGGTGGATGTATGCAAAATGTATGAGGATTGCGGTATATTCAGTTTTCTCTTGAGAATACCAATACATGATACTATATACTATATATACTCAAAGCGAGAAGCTGTACCCAAGTGCATACGTTGGGGGGGGGAAAGCGATTATTTCGGGGCCACAGGATATACACATAGAGGGATGTTTCTTTCATTTTATAGTTAGGATTTCGCTTGGTAAGGATTTGATTTTTATTTCAGTATTTTATTTTTACTGGCTATTTATAGGCTTTAAAATAGTTGATCAACGTTTACAGTAAACGGCAAAAATATCCATAATCCATAGAGTTTACATTTATTTATCTCTATATGAATTTTTATATTCGATTTTCATTTATTTATTTATATTTTTGGTGCATTTACGTATTTTGGTCTGTTTAGGTGCCTTGTATTTGGAATTCAAAATTAATTATAATTATAATTGCAATGGAATTGCAAATATCGAAACTCAAAAAAAAAATAGAACTTTTAAGAATTTACTTAATTTATGTAAATTCCATAAGCTCTCAAACTCTTTGAATTTTCTCTTGTGCTCGCTATTGGGTATTCATATTTATATGTATGTGTGTGTGTGGGTGTGTGTGTATGTATGTGTGTATATATATGTGTTGCATTTATCGGTATACAGTATTTCGATTTGTGTTCCGTTACTTTGTAAATATGCAGGTTGTTACATTAATAAGGATAAGCCTTTAAATACACTCGCCATTTTGTGCTCTGTTGATCTTTCGCTGGTTTTCCTTTGCTTTATTTTTAGGTTTTCTTATGTTATTTTCTTTTTTGTAAATCTGCTGCCTAAGTAAATATTCCATGTTGCATAGTGTATTTTAGTTTATATTTATATTTTGTTGTATTCTATTGTATGTATATATATCGTTTGTCTGGAAGTATACATATATATTTATCGATAAATACCTTTGCAGCCTTAGGAGGATCAAGGGAAGCAAATTTAATTTAAAATTTTTTTTTTTATATTTATTAAATTTAATATTTAATTTTAAATATTTATTTATTTAGATCAGACGGACAATCGAGGAACATAGAAAGTTGAAGGTGCAATCAATCGCTTGGAAGCAGTTCATATCTTTTGCTGTAAAGGACGGACCATCGAATCTGTGTTCCGGTATTACTCCTGAGAGCTGCAAGGATATCGTAACTTCAGCTAGCCGAAGTTTGAGACGCGTTTTGAGGATTAACTTTAGTTTGATTTTTAAATATTGTGTCACATCTTGCTTTTTCCTGTGTCATATATATATGTATATATATATTTGTATGTGAGTCAGTATGCATGTATATATGAATATATGTGTATATGTGTGTATGCCTATGTTTATGTATATATGTATATATATGTGTGTGTATATATATATATGTCTATATGTGAGTACACATCTACGTGGGCTTCATAATTGATTTTTGTTGATATGATTGCGTTTTTGATGAGTTGCGTTTACAGTTGCTGGCATTAAGTACGTGTACTTTATCGTATATACTGTATGTGTATGTATATGTATATGTATATGTATATGTATGTCAGCTAATATGTATCTTAGATTAGTAAGCAGCTATCATTTGAGTAGTTCGGACTGGTGCTGGGCTAAGTTAATAACTAACTGAGTACTAAACATCAACTGTTAGTTTTAATCAAAGTTACGATTCGATTTGATTTCATGAGTTGTTGATATTCATTTATTTATGTGTGTGAGTGTGTGTGTGTGAGTGTGTGTGGTAGTGTGTGTGTGACTGAAAGACACATTTAAATTGACGCATGAGATGCTTATGAGTCCTTATGAGTTCTATAGATCCTCAGATCATATCCAATATGTTGAGTATGTACAATGTTATCCTTCCTAAAACTCAAAGCCTGATGAAAGTACAGTTTCTTAACATTTGTAAAATCTATTAAAATATGAGTGAGTGCTATGCGATTTTGTCGGTGGCTCTTATACGTCTGAATGATAAAATGTTTTTTTTTTTTTATAAAAATGATTAAATCAAAGTTCAAGTTTAATGATAAAATTTAAAAAGCGCAACATTTGTTTTTTTTTTTTATAATAATCATCTAGTTGTAACAATAGAAATAGAAATAGAAATTTCCTTTCATAATCTTCTACATTATCCTTCCTTCATTAAAATTGAAAATTATATTTTCAGTATAATGCACATGGATTTTCAATCATTTTTCATTTTTCATTTTTCGTTTCTAATTTTTTAATTAATTTAAATACTTTAGTTGACCAATTAAAAAGACAATAACAAAAACAATTTGAATTTCGTTCCTTTTCTCGTTTTCGTTCTCGTTTCAAGTTTCGATTAGTTATTGCATAAAGCCCATATCAAGGATATATAAATACATACATATATATGTATATATGTAAGTGTATATAAGTACTAATTGTTCCATATACAATAAATTTAGATCATTATAGGAAAGAAGCCTAGAGCACGCTTACATTTACTGTGTTGCACCAAGAGATTTCACTTTAAGTTCATTCATTCATTTCGGATCTACATTAAAGTTTCTTTTTTTTTTTTTGTTTTATCAAATTTAGCAAATTTCAATTACAAATTTATCAAATCAATTTATCCATTAAATATATCAATTAAATTTATCCATTAAATTTATCCATTACATTTATTCATTGAATATATCAATTCAAATTATTCTTTCAGTTAATCCTTTTAATTAATCCATTCAATTAATCCATTCAATTAATCCATTCAATTAATACATTCAATTAATCCATTCAATTAATACATTCAATTTAATTCAACATTTAAATAATTTTTTAATTTTTTTAATTCTTTAAATTATTATTTAAATTTATCAATTAATTATATCCATTTTTTCATCAAATTTCAACTCAATAATTTAGCTAATAAATTTCATCTAGCTTCATTTACGTACATAGCCTTTTTTATTACTTATAATTGAAATTTTTTAGCCTTTTTAACTACACGAAAAATTAGGTTGCTTTTTATTTGCATTTTAGAAATACAAATCTCAATTTTATATAATTATACAGTTATATAGCCTATACAGCAAATCATATAGAGATAATGCCTATTCTTCTGACATCCAACATCGAGCGCTAGCCAGGCTTAGGTCTGTTGTATGGAACTGAGGAATGCCGGATCCACGGATGCTACCTTGGCGGTCAGGAACGCGTGCATGCAAAATAGCAAACTTTGCAGAACTTGACATTCCAGCTCCTGCATGGATAAGGATATTACAAGAGGTGATAGAACATGAGTTAGGAATATGTATAAGCTATGGGGATATATGGGATTTTAGCTTGTTAACATTTGATGGGTATTAATCAGATAATATTATTTAAAATATATAAACAAATTATTAATAAAGAAAATAAATTATAAAAATATAAAATATTTTAAAATAAATATATAAATAATAAAAACTTTTAAATAAAATTGTATTGATAAATAAATAAATGAATAATATTTTGAGATCTGAGTCAACATGAAAATCAGGATATAGGCTTAAGATATATTATTAAAGAAGAGTATTATACTTCATCTATACCTTAATAAGGATAACAATAGCTAAGGGTATATACTATGAGCTTCCATGGCTTAAAGTAAAATATAAGCAAATACGTAGCGTACTTTGTTTTTTCTCTCCAAACATAAACATAAGTTGCAAGGAGCAAGAGTTTGCTCCCAAATAGAAGTCTTTAAACTCCTTGCCCATCCGAGCGACTGTTGCTGTTTGTCGGTCTTTGAAGTGCAAGGAAACAGTTGGGGAAACTTTTGCATTACACGCATGTAAGAGCCCCCCCTCCCCCATTAGAGGGAGGCTCCCAGTGTCCTATATTGTACATGAACTCAAAGAAAGTATGTCAATTGTTTGGTATATTATTTGAAATGGGAATGAGATGTAGCAAGTAGAGTATTTCTGGAAGCTATAGCTGCAACCTGATGTGGGCATAGGTTGGGAGTCAGCATTTGCATTGTTTTCCATATAATCGATATGATAAATAATAATCCAAAGCCCATGCAACCGCCTTACAATATAATCTGGCTACATAATCGTTAGAGGCACTAAAGAACTGTATGCATTTTGTACTTGCCTTTGTTTCGATGGCCCGCGTCTCGTTGTCCTGGAAATGTAGCTTCAACTTTGACTTGCCATCATCGCTGGAACCGCGCAGCTGGGAGAATTTATACTGCCAGACGACGGTTGATTCGGCGCCCTCCGTTAGGGAGAATCCTGCCTGCCAGTCAAGTGTCAGGCCACCGCTTTTACCATGATGTGAGACAGCAAAGGTCTTGCGCTGGATATATGAAAGGGTGTAATTTTGTATGTATGTGTGTGTGTGTGTGTGTGATATGCATCAGTCAAGATTTATACATGTAGTACATACATAACAACTAGTGATATTTATTAGCAGTAAATATTTATAGAGCACTGTACCGACCACCACTTCAATCACAATCCACTGGCCCTAAGCCATTTCTGAGATATTGAGTATACGCCCCATCGTACAGCTTTCAATATCAATTTCTAACTGTCTAATACCAAAGTTCAATAATCTCTCGCTTGTCCTAAGTCCAAAAAATTGCACATGGAATTTCTATCGATTCCTCTGGTGTCGAGAAAAAAAACAACTAAAAATAAAAAAAAAACAAATAAAATAAAAAAACAAAAAATAAAAGAAAAGAAAAGAAAAGAAAAAGAAAAGAAAAGATAGAAATGTCTTCAGTGCGTCGTTTATGTCGGTCATTGGCTTTCCCCTAACTTCTCATCGAAGTACAAACATTGTGCATGTTCCTGAGTCTCTCGATGGCTGCCAGGATATATGTGCGATTCTGTGTGTGTGTTCGTGGGAACTTGTAACATTAAATAAATTACCACATTGTAAGTGCGAAGTCTGTGTCCTGCTACAGGATACAAAAGTTAAGGAAGGAAAGAAGATTAGCTCAAAATTCTAAAGGTAAAAGTTTTCACGGCAAATTCAGTCATTTCTCAAACTTGAATATTTAATATCCTCGATAAGCAAAATAAATTCTCTATTTAAAAATAATCTGCCGGAAAATAAAGCCTGTTGCATGTGACAAAATTAGTTGATTGCTCCATAGTTATTTAAATCCTTGGAAATGGCTGTCATTTGTACATCGATTGGCTTTAAGGTCAGCCGCCATGACCTTTGGTTCATGGCAGTTCAAGGTGGGGTGGGGTAGTTGGGCTGCGTAATTAAGAAGCAATTGCCAATCACGATACTCCTTCGTTTGCATTGTGACCACTGAACTCGCTAATTACCAATAAACATGCGAAATTATAAACAAATGTGTTTGTCGAGGGGTGGGGTGGGTGGTAGTAGGGGGCAGAAAACAGACGCTAAAATTCCTATATAATACATGCTATGTGTGTGTTTGTGTGTGTGTGGAATGGTTGGAGGTCATGTGCCACATCCTGTGGCATTTGTGTGCGCCAATGGATGTGTTGCTGCATGAGTGTGTGGGCATGGCTCGGATTACTTACGCCCAATTTAATAACGCTGGTAACTATGGCCGCATTCCAACTGTTCTCGATGCGCAGCAGCTCCTGGCGGGTTTCCACGCTCAAATATCGCGGCTCGTGCCCGGAACTTTGGAGTAGAAAACAATGCTGCCGACTATCCACGGTCTCTGATTCCTTCACAATCCGGAACATAGTTTGATATACTTTATAGACCACCAGTGCCTTGCTTATGCCTGCCACATTCAGCTGCAACGAACGAAACAGCAAGGAAACTTATTACAAGCCATAAATAAAAGTAAAGGTTTTTTTTTATTTTTTTTTATTGATTTTAAAATTATTAAAGTTTCCACTCGCACCTGCACCTACAGACTGTAGCCCGGCATGAAGTGGAATTAACTAATTTAAGTTTAAAGCGCATTAACTGTAAATGAGTGGGCGACGGAACACGACGAAACACTTCGGAAGGAAGGGTTGCCGGCGGCGGGAGGGAGTGGTTACTGTCGGTGCAACTGAAACGCGCGCCCCTCCATCTATGCAGCTTCATCGTGTAGGCCGTGGGCCAACATTTCAACTGCGAGTGGCATTCCCCATACAAAGTCTGCTCATTAGAGCAAAAGTACTATTTTTCCTGCACGTGTATGGGTGTGCATACGTGCATATGTGCGAATGTGTGAGTGCGCCTCTGTGTGCATTTGTCTGCGTTCTGGGGATGCATTGCAGGGGGTAGCTGCCATATGGAGGACTCTATCTTGACACACAAAATTAGCGCACCATGGAGTGTAGTTGCTTTGAGGAACTTTAGGCAAGCACACACACACACCCCCACACACACCCCCCCACACACACACACACACACACACATCCTCACTCACTCACATATGCAGTGAGCACCCGATGACAAAGCTTACTGTTAATGCTGCCCATATCCAATTAGAATTCGAGCAATAAAACTGAGCGAGTTTCGAAATTAAAAAATGTTGACAGGATTAAAGAGTAAAGGACTCAGATAATTAAAAACTCTCATCAACTCCACAAATATTTATTTTCTAAATTTAATACTTAGTTCTGAATGTCCTTTCAATTTAGTGCATTTAATTCAATGGAATATTTATTCAATAATCTAATAAGACACAAAAGTCTAATTAGAATTTATCCTGTATCAGAATTTGATTTGTTTGGAGATTTGAAATATTTTTTTTAGGTTCTCGAAATTTTAATAATTTTTTTATATTTTCTGAAAACAAAATTTATTATAATTAATTAAAAAATATTTAAATCTGCTGCTGGAATTTAAACGTATTTTTTTTTTAATTTAAACTCCTATATAGAGAGTCCCCTTTTTTATCCTTCTTATCCCTTAACTTGTATAATTGAAAATCACTCACCGGTGGCGTCTCGAAGAGCATCACTTCGGTGCCTTTGAGCAATAGAAATCTGGGCTTGTAGCTCTGCCAGGATATGTTGTTGTTGATGACGCCCTCATTGACCCAGCCCATGTACTCGATGCGTTCGCCAACGGCAAAGTTGCGATTATAGAGCTTCATCTATCAAAGGAAGCACATGGAAGAAATATGGATTAATCATTAACTAAATATTAATTAATTTTTAGTTAGTATAGCCGCTGGCTTACCTGGAGATGCGTGAGGCCAACCACATTGTCGGTTATCAGTTTTAGCCACTGACTGAGTATCGCCAGTTCATCACAGTGTATGACGCCGGTGGTGACGCCGTTCAGGCCGCGCACCTCGAAGGCGTTGGGACGCAGCTTGTCGGTGCCGTAGATGTACCTTGTGACGTAGGCCATCATTAGTGGCACTAAGGATTCAATGGCAGGATGAAAATAGACGAGTGAGGAGCTTGTGAGGTTTAAGTGTATCTATTTGTGTTCATACCTGCCACCACATCAGTCCAGCGTTTCTCCGGTTCCGAGCAAATTGACATTGGGCGACTGCAACTGCGACTTATGGTGCCGCTATTCACGGACGACTTGTATCCTTCGTCCGCCTTCAGCTCGGCACATGTAACATCGTTGTCGGAGTCAGGTGTATCCTTTGTTACTGTCGAGTGCAATTTATTGAATTATAAATTAAATGGCCTGTGCTCTGTTATGTTATGTTATGTTATGTCCTGTCATGTGTTGTTATGTCCTCTATTCCCTGTTCTCCCACTTTGCCACAATGGATGCAGGATATTCTATAAATACTTACATTGCTTCTGCAGGAAGGGTGTTGCGGCACGATAGTGTTTGACTGTCAGGACGACAATATCGCCGGCATTGCGGAGTATGTTGACTGCATCATCGTGGGGGCAGGCGGTTATGTATTCGCCATTGACCTTTATAATGGCATCGCCCACAAACAGTTGACCTGTGATGTCCGCCGCCTGATCCTTATAGATGCGTGATATCAATATGGGCAACTTATGCTCAGCGCCTCCCTTTATGCTCAGCCCAAGGCCGCCCTGCTTTTGTCTCGTTATTTGAACCATTCGTTCCTGAAAAGGGTTCAACCATGTAGGGATGCGTATCCTTAAGGGCTGCAAAGGTTAATTAACGTACCTTGGATTCCATTGGCGGTCCATTTAGCTGCGAACTCGTCGGCGTAACAATTTCCAACTTTTGCAAGGTCAACAACTCCATTGTTAAGTTAAGTCGGAGAGGCTCTGGTCTACTTTTGCCATCGCTTACGTGCACCATGCCGGATCGCACCTGTTGAATGCGTTTTTTTACGGTTGATTAAGGACATCCCTGAAAATTATATACTCCCCATTTTCCCATACTCACTTTTAAGTTTTGATCGAGTTTTTCCTCAATCGGCGTCGCCATTGTGTCCGAGAGCTTCATATTTTCTAAAGGGTAAATAAAAAAAAATCCTTAAGTAAATTTCGAGCATACAATTTGGTCCTGTTTCTGTCCTGGAGAGTAAATAATTAATATATGTGCTTACTAATTTTATGGCGTGAATAGCAAACTGAACTGATGCCTGATTTGGGTTATCCCATTGTCCTTTCAAATTTATGCCAAAGCCATTTGCTTATCCTTTTCTGCAATTCGGCATTTTGGCCAATTTGAAAATTTTGTTTTGTTGGGCCTTCGATATGCGCAACAGAAAGGTTGACACATATCCTTTTTCATTATTATGCAGAACGAAAATAGCTCTGAATATTTTCTGTAGCCTTTGATAGGAAATGGTAATCGATGTGAATTACTTAGGCACACATCAAATGCCGACAGGCAGGACAAGAGGAAAAACAAAGGCAGCTGCCAATTTACGGCTAAGAAAAAAGGAAAGGAATTCTTGTCTAAATTCCAAGGACTAAATGATATCTGAATTTTTTAAAAGCAAAATGATAATTAACATTTTTATTGGGTTAATCAGAGACTTGGCCATGTAAGGACTTCCCTCTTAACTCCAACTGATTCATACTTAAGGACGAACTCAAAATAATTGGCAGCTTTCTTGGTTTAAAGGGTATCCTCTAGTCATCTATTAGATTTGACAAGTTTCCCGTTGCGATCCCTGCTCAATTATAGTTGAAGAAATTGCAACCAATTAAAATCTAAGGCAATGCAAAAACCTTTTTGCGGGCATGGAAAGGGGCCAATAGCCGCAGATGAATTTGGCCAAAACAATGTTGTTTTTTTTTTCTGTTACCCTAATCGCATTTTCAGTTGCTATGGTAGTGTTATTAGCCATGTTGTTGTTGCTCTCCTAAGCGATTACTGGACTCATCAAGTGAGGTCCTTGGTGAAGACCAAAAAATACCCTACGAAATGAAATGGGAACTCGCTATGAAATTGAATAGCTTGGGCCATCAAGAAACTCTCAATGAATTGAATCGATATATATATTTTTATATATTTATATATATTTAGAATATGTATCGACTTCTGCATTTTGCATGTGCATATGTTTCCAATTAACGAAAAAATAAATATGGAAAGCCGGAAAATGCTTTAATATATACATTTGAAGTGTTTTGGTGGTGCTTAAGGCGAGTGTGTGGCTGCAGCTGCTGTCGAAGGAATGAATAATACAAGAACACAACATGAGTGTCGACACACTTACATAAGTACAAATATGTACGAGTGTGTGTGTGTGTGTGTGTGTGTGCACGGGACTGAGGTGTTGATATGTACGTACATTTCACTTATATGATGGCAATATGGGCACAACACTTTCTCTCTAACAGCACACCCCTCCCATACAGTCACTCACCCCTCCTACTCGCACACTCACACACTCACACACTCACACACTCACACACTCACACACTCACACACTCACACACTCACACACTCACACACTCGCACTCGCACTCACACACACGCACACAAACACTCCTTCATATGTTGTGCATTAAAACATCTCCCCTTCAATTCATTTGCGCGCCCCCGTTTTCTGGGGAAAACAGGTGTTCAGCAATAGAAGAAATCTGGAAATCTGGAAATGTAATATTCAAGTATTTTTCATATTTATTTTTTTAATTCAAAGCAAAGGCCAGCAGACAGCAGAGCAAGTATAAATAACAGTGGTATCCGGGAAACCAGACGGCATTTTCGGTTACTATGAGGAGTATTGACTTTTTGGCGAGAGGGGGGAAGCTCCTTCATTCATTAAATATTATTTATTTTATCTCTGGGCTATGCATTAGCATAAGCCTAATGTCCTTTAGATCTTAAAGGCTAAGCATATCTCCTACATGTACTTACTACTTTGACTTAAGCCCCAATCATGCGGTCAGTATTAGGTGGTCACCCCACGTGCGACCTCCCACCCATTCAAATACATAAATATTTCATTTGAGCTCATTCGTTGGGCCGTAAAACTTGTAAAGTACCATCGAGATGATACAATTTATGCACTTACCACAGACACAAACTCAGACACACACGTGCGTGCAGCTCGGAGCTGTTGACCTGAGCTACGGCTACCTTTGATTATGGCTATATTACGTGTACTTTGACGTTGGCCTGATGCGTGTACCTTATGCCGTATACCTTGTTCCGTCCGTGGGCCGTGCGTTGCTTGGCTCAAAACTCGTTACGTTGGCCACAAGGCAAAAAAAGTTTTATTGTGGGAAGGGTTGTGCGGCAGAGGGTGGTGTTCCTGCTGGTGTTGGTGTTGGTGTTGGAGCTGGTGACTCTCTGACTCAAACCAAACAAGCCAACATGTTCGCTGAAAGCTGTGCTACTCTCCCTCGGAGCGTCGTTGACAATCAGCTGTGCTGGTTAAAAAAGAGCAGCCACCGAATGTAACTGTAATTGGGCGGTAGCGGGGGAGAGCTGCTGCTCTAGGGTATTACATATGTACATACGTCTTAATATAGTGTGCTTCAATTGTCACAAAAAGTAACAACAATGTTTTTAAAATACACACACACACACACTCACACGCAGTTTCTGTTATAGCACACAAATTGAAATTGCAAATTTTTATTGTTACTGCTCGTGTTGCATGTCACAGAAATGTATATTGTCAGAATGCAAATGCATTTTTGTTGCTGGCTTTGGTTTCCTCTTTTTTTTTGTTGCTCGGATTATGACGTTTTGAAATTAGGTTACATTTTTTGGGCTCCCATTTGATTGTTATTCGTTATTCACAGGACCATTGATTAATATTTGACCACAAAAAACTCAAATAAGTATGCTAACATTTTTGGTATGTCACTGTTTTCTTTGGCTCCCTTTTCTCTTCGCCGCACTTCTTAATGCCTTCGGCTTAACTTCGACTCGCCACTTGTCCGCTGCTCGTTTGTGGCACAACTTCTTGTTAGGCTGTTCGCGAACGCACTGAAATTCAATTGCCAGTCAAGTCGAATGCGTGCCAAGAGAGCAGTTTCGGTCATTCATTCTCTCTCACTCGCTCGCACACATATATTTGTGGTGGTTATGCACATTGATGGCTTTGCAGGCTTGCAGAGCACATGGTTTTTGGGTGTTGCCACCCTGATTTTTCTTTGATTTCTGCGTTAGCTTTGAGAAGCTTGTATGAAAGCTTTTCATGTGTGCTTTCGACAAAGCTTTAAAGGAAATTTGTAGGTCTTTTTAATTTTGTTTAACGCTCAGGAAATTGAAAAATCTTATGTATTTAAACTTTTAATTATTCAAATAAATAAATTGGCCATAATTATGCCAAAATAATAAATAAATGATATATTTTTAAATGTTCTTATATTGTTTACAAAAAAGCTTTATAACAGATTCTAGTCTTTGCTTTAGACTTAGGCAAACTCTCCAATTGAATACTTTCTCCACAGTTTTGAATATGAAAGCTTCTGTCAGCAAGCAATTGTTTTATGCAGGACTTCCTGCTTAAAGCTTAGTTTTCCACCTTATAAATGTGAGACTCTCAAGCTTTCAAAAATTATACATAGATGGCTAAATGAAGTTAGATAAATTTAGGGGTTTAATTGGTGAAGGGAGCATTCCTTTACATAGATAACTATAAATAAAGTTTATTTTTCATGTGTACGTTACGTAAGGATTCGATTGGACTTGATATAACACTATATCTTAATATTATATGGCATGTGAAAAGTTAAATGAATTTTCGTTAAATGTTAATTAGATGGCGGACTTACCTGAGCCGTCTCATTAAAACTTTGTGATTTCGGCTCTATGCCTACTTCTCACCTACTTGGCATTGTTCTCTCTTTGGGCCTTGTCCCTGCGCAGGGACGAGTAAATTTTGTTTCGCACAACGACCACTTTGGGCCAAGTGATAAGCCAAGAATAAATAGCATTCGCAGACAATGGCGGCAAAGTTAATTAATGAGTTGGCAGAACCTGCAAGAAGAAGTTTCAAAGATGCGGAATTACAAACACATTTACATATAAATAAACAGATTCCAGGTAGAAAATTACTTACCTCAAATAGCCACACATGATACGCACCCGATACCCGGGAAGGCGGAATGAGTTAACTGCTAAAGTTTATAATATTCAATTTATTGATGGCAATTGACAATTACGAAAATTGGTCAGAAAGCAGGAACATATAGAAAATAATATTGCCAAGGGTGGAAAAAACTTCAAGATGATGATTCCTTTCGCTTTCCTAGTGCTAAAAATTAGAAATACCTCTGCCATCATCCATGGCCATGCCCCAAGCGTGGGCAGGCAACGTGCTGATGAAGTGACAACAAAAACAAGCAGACAAAGTTGCAAACATACAAAAATGGCCAAGGGCTGCAATGTGCCGAGGAGAAGTTCACAGTTGCGTTGAGGACTACAACACAAAAAAATAAAAAGGTGACACCCAACTTAATAAACTCCGGCGGCGGGCGGCAGGCAGCCGCCAGAAGCATTCCACAGCAGCTCTGGAGTTGACTGAGAAGGTGGTCCATTGGGGACCGCCAGGTGCATGGATCATTTCTAGCTTGTGCTCTTTGTGTTTGTGCCTTTGTCTTGACACGGGCACTCCGGCTGGCGAAAGCAATTGGTTGGGGCTCAGGCGGGGGCTTAGATTTAGGTTTAAGGCGTTGACGATGGCGTCGGCATTATTGACAAAAGTTTTGCGTGTGTTTTTCGGGAGGGGGTGGGGATGAGGGCGGTTGCGGGCGAGTTACTGAAAAGGGATTCGAAATTGGCTATAGCGAGCGGCCAGGCAGCAGGGGTAGAGAGGTGAAGTGCTGGAGAGGTAGACACAGGCGCAGCACATTTTTGTTAGCTGATTGAAATTAGTTGAAGCATAAAAAAGTTTGTTTGCTAACAATTTTATACAAAAATATTTCGTTGCAAAGTAAAATTATGACTGCTTTGCATATTTTTCGGTTACCAATGTAAAACTTTAGCCTTTCAACTTATTGGCAAATGTTGGAATTTATGGGCCTTCGCCTGGTCCATAGCCAATGTTGGTTTTATTTTACTCAGCAATGAGCTGCGGTTTCACCGCATCACTCCCAACCACTAGACTGCCCCAACCACCCAACCACCCACCCACGCACCCCTCTCCCATTGCTCGGCCGTATTCCAACTGTGTACCCAAGCTGTGCGCCTTTTCCGGACGACTTGACGTTTTCTAATGGCATTAGCAGCCTGTCTGTTGACTTTGCCGAAACTGTTATTGACTTTGCAAATGCGATGTCCTTAGAGCCAAAATGATGCACATTTCCTTCCCCCAAACCCCCCTCCCCCTCCCCCACTAATCACACTCTCCCATCCCATACATACTATACATGCATGTGGTATGTAGAAGCTGCGGTTCCAATCTTTTCAAAGGTGACTCCTCTAGCATCTAAAACAAAATTACGTATACGCCACATATAAACAAGGTTCGAGCCAAGGCGTCGTTGCGAAGATTGTAAGTGAATAATTATGTTATATTCTGTGGCTTAATGAACTTAAGTGAGTTCTCTGGCAGCCTGGCATGTATCGTGTCCTGTTCCTTATATACACACATACATATATACATATATATATATATATATATATGTTCCCTATATATTTATATATGTATAGAAAGCATCGCTTTCCCAGCTGGAATCGCGTGCATGAAAAATCAAATGAGAAAATGCCTGAGTTTCGATAGTAAATCAAATGTTTAGTTATTTTGGACAAATTTTATTATTAAATTAAATACATCCAAACACTATATATATATAAAAATAATTTAAATATTAACTTTAATATTAAAAAAAAAAATGTTAAAATAATGAAAATAGAAATTTAATTTTTATAGTTAAATAATTTCTCAGTATAAAATTAGTTTCATCTATGATGCCTTGAAAAAGGATTTTCTTAATATTTTTTTATTTATTTTTTTTTCATCAATTACAAGAGATTAAAAGTAGTTAACTTTCAGCAGGATATCCTGCTGGGCTATCTACGAAAGCAGCCCAGCAGTCCTTCTTTGCCAGCTCCTTGAGCGACTCAACTCAATTGGAGTGAAAAGCTTTGGGTAACACGTTGAGAATGTAATTAAAAGCGATTCAGTTGAGTTTTAGTGACGCTTCAGTTACTTAATATATAGCATGGAAATCAATTGAATTAGCCAAGTGAGAGAAAATAATTCTGATATTCAATCGGCGGTAATTGGTAATTGGCATTGGTCTGGTGTTTAGCACTAAATAATTTCAAACGAAATGCATAAACGATTCGATGTTTGTAGAGGAAAGGGAAAGGGAGAGGGGGTGGGGGGAAAGCGGGAAAGGGGGGAGGGGAGGGAACACAAAACAAGTGGCACCACAAACCGAATGAGAATTCACATATTTTGATTGTGTAACCGCAATGCTGGTTCGGCACGTCCTGCATGTCCTGCCGCTTCAGTCTGTCCCATCAAAATATTTAGCCTGTGTCTGTCCGATGTCCCTCCAAAATGCAACATTCATGGGGTATTTGTGAAGTGCCACAGCAACAAAGCCTAAAAATGTTTAATGAGTGGGCGTAAAGTGTGTGTGTTGGGAAGAGGGGAGGGAGGGTGTGTGTGTGTGTGTGTGTGTGTGTGTGTGTGTGTGTGGAGGGGGGTGTGAATCAACGGGTGGTGTTATTGACCAGACGACATAAATCACGTAAACACACACACACACACACACACATTCACACACGTTGGTTATCTATACCGTTTATGTCTGCCTGATATGTGTGTGTGTGTGTGTGTGTGTGTGTGTGTGCGATTGTGTGCAATATAAAAGCCACAGCTATGGCATTCGATTGTAAATGTTTTTGCTAATTCTGTGCGGCGTCTTTGCAAATTGCATATAATTTGCAAATCGAAGCGAAAGCACGTTGAATGATTGTTTGGCCCACCTGCACACACACACACTCACACACACACACACATGCACTCACGGAGCTTGTCAAAATTAATATTTGAATAAACTGAATAATTTGACAGAGCAACGAGAATTGTGAGAAGCAAGAAATAAAATTGTCGGCCAGAAAAGGAGACCAGGCCGGAAGCAAGCAATGAAGGCCGAGCCTCAGGCCGAGCCTCAGGCCTGAGTCTGAGCCTGTGTGTGGCGTGTGGCGGCATCAGCAGTTGCACATACCCCACCTACAACTCCTGCCGTCCCATTCTGATGGCACAACACATGCAATGCTGGCGACAAGTTT
>JAWNNX010000187.1:180000-201784 GCA_035044505.1 Zaprionus lineosus
TTCTTCCTCTCTCCCCCTACCCCTCTCTCCCCCTACCGTTCTCTCTCTCTTCTTCCTTTGCTCTGATTTATGCACTTGCATTTTAAATACAAGCGACGTTTTTGATGCTAAGCGCATTAATTAATTAAAAATGAGCATAAATAGGAACATAAATCAATTATCAGTTTCAATAAGACGCTCAAAAGCTGCGTGCTATGAATTGTAGACTATAGAAGGGAGCAGAGTGCGGACAGCAAGCTGAGGCAGCAGGCAGCAAGCTGAGGACTGCGGGCTGTGGATTGCAGCGAGGCGCTAGCTTTGGCACTGGGCAATTACTTTGGTGAAAGCCCTGCAAGCGGCAAGGACGATAAAAACGGTAACATGGCGTTCAAAGTGCACAAAATGGCGGTAATTCACGCTTTGTTGCTACGCGGCCATAACGAATGAATGAATGAGCGGCCGCAAAAAGGACGAAACGACGACCAGCCAAAAGGATGGCGCTAATAGAAGTGCGGACCGGACGGAGCGAGGCAAAACAGCAACAGAAACGGTGAATGCTGAGCATGGACAAAAAAGCAACTATAGTTTCCATTTCTTATTAAGGGTATTCCACAAAGTGCTGATATCCTGTAAATAAAATAATGTAAACTCAATAATAAATATTAATCAGTTATTTAAATTTAAATTTCATCTCAGTTGCAGTAGAGAGAGAAAAAAAAAGAATTAAAATCGAATGAAATAAAATTAAGGATTTCCATACATTTTCCGTTTGCGGCTGAAGGATGTGCAGAGTGCAGCTATGGCCTGAAGAACTATGCGGGCCGGCGAAAGAAAAAGATATTGTTAGTTTTTCGTTTATTATTTTTTTCACTCTTGTTTCTGTCTCCTTTTTTCCTTTTTCCTTTTTCATTTTTTTCTTTTTCCCTTTGCCTTTTTCCTTTTTCTTGTTATCCTGTTTCGCAGTTTTGTTGAGCTTCATTTCCCGTTGGTCGCTGCGAGCTAAACTTTTCCTTTGGGCTGCGCTTTTCTAGGTTGCGAAGCGTGAATTGTTCATAAAGTGCGATATTTCTGAATGAGGCAGGACACTGGACAAGAGGTCCTTCCGTCGATAGCCAAAGCAAGGACTTCAGCTATGCCATTAATGATATTCTTTCGTGTGAGCTAATGCAATTATTTCTTCCCCTCCCCCCTCCCCACTCCCACCACTCATTCGCACATCGAGTTATTAATGAGTGAAGAGAAGTTCTTAAAATGCCTCCGCCATCAGTCCCTTTGGCCCGGCCATGTCATTAAAGGATCATCAATTTGCAAGGACACTTGCTCTCTACTCTTAAATCAAATAAAAACTTGCTAATCAAATCATCTGCTGGCAAAAGTCTAGAATTTTCACAACCTGCAGGTAAAACTGATGCCATATTTCACAGCCACACAACTTTTTCAAGAGTTAGTCAAGCATATTTGACAAATTCACTTAACTTTTACAATCATAAATAACACACACACACATATGAGTATCTGTGTGTGTGTGTGTGTGTAATTTGTTGTGCTTGACTTTGTGCAAATGAAAAACCAACAGGAGAACTTTCTCCACTTACTGAGTGCATGTTGCATTTTGAATGAGCCAAGTGAAAGTTGATGAATAACCAGAAACGTATGCGCATTTGTGTGTGTGTGTGTGTGTGTGTTAGTTGGCCTGCCAGAGATATAATAACTTTGCCAGCATTTGATATAGCGCCAAGTGCATATTTCAATTACATGACAGATGCACCAAAATCAACTCGAAAGTGAAAACTCAGAACTGAGAACTGAAAACTGAGAACTGAAAACTGACAGACGGCAATTGGCAACTGGCAACTGGTAACTGGCAACTGGCAACTGGTAACTGGCAACTGTTAGCTGGCAACTGGCAACTGGAACATTTTGCGCTTAATTTCATTTCCGTTTAAGTGCCGTTACAAATGGGCGGCCATCTTTGTCCGAAAAGGCGCAACAATGGAGCAATTGCCATCGCCATCGCCGTCGCCGCTGCCATCGCCGTCGCCGCTGCCGTTGCCATCGCCATCGACGTTGAGCAGTAAATTTCATTTTAAAAGCATTTCATTTACATTTTGTCCATTTATGTTCCCATTGAAGCAGTGACGAAGGCAGCAACAGAGGCGTCGCGGCGAGGTAGCGAGGGGGGGGGGGGGGATTGAGCAGGAGCGACGGCGGCGGCAGAGTCTCACGTTGCGTACTCTCAGTCCTTTTATTGTTTTACCATTATTTCAGGTGTGTGTGCGATGCGGGGTATTTACTTGTGTGTCTGTGTGTGTGTGTGTGTGTGTGTGCCAATCCAGGGGCAAAACGATTTTTATGACCCGAACGTCGCGTGCTCAACTCCTGATCCTGCTTCCTGCTCACTAATCCGTCTCCGTTTTTACTGCCGAAATTTTAACGACTCGTCTTTGGAATTTGCTTAAGGAATCTATAAGTGAGTTTTGCCCTTCGTGTGTGTGTGTGTGTGTGTGAGTATGTATATATTGTTGTTTTTACCCCCCCCTCAAGCCTTGGCCACTGCGATTTTTCACTTTGTCTGAGTTGAGTTTCTTTTGTTGCAGCCGCTGTTTGTTTTTATGCGCGACCGTTGGTTGAACGCTTCGCTGCTTTGATTTGCCCTTTGCCCAGTGTCTTTGGCGCAGGACCAAGAGCAGGACCCCGGACACAGAGCCTGAACTTCGTTTCCAATTGCCGATTACTTAGACTGAGGGTAGATATGGCAACGCAAGGCATCAGCCAAACAGCCAACCAGCCACCCAACCAGCAGCCACCCAGCCACCAGGCACCAAACCATCGGCCACCAGGCACCAGGCACCGGGCACCGGGCACAAGGCACAAGACGCACTCGTGCACTCTGAGGGGCTACAAAGCAACAAATCGAGTTTGCGAATAAATGAAATTACTTTTCGGTCTAATGACCATCATCTGCTGATTTTATTAGATTTGTTTCCTTTGCTCTGTTTGTTTGTCGATGCTGCTGTTGCTTTTGCCGCTGCTTCTGCTGCTGCTGCTGCCGCTGTCGCTGGTGCTGCACTTGCTGAGACCTGTGATCCAAGGGCTAAGACTTGCCGCTGTCTGTGGCTGCAACACTGAACGGTGAACGGATAACGGATAACGGTTAAAACCTGGCTAACTGGTAGCCAACTTTAAATGACTTTTGTGCCCAATCGCTGTAAGTGAATGGTTGATAAGGCTGCCTCCCCCCCACCCTCAACTCCATGTGGCAGGTGACGGGAGGTTGGCTGGTTCAAAGGTCAAGCACAGTTGTTATCTACCCCCGAGCATTAGTTATATTAAAGTCGAACAGCCAAGGCAACTACCCCAAAAATGGCTTTTAAATTCTGCATTATAAAAGGAGCCGTCATAAGGATATATCGCTTAAGAAAACATCCTTCTAACGTCCCGCCTTTCACCTTTAATAATTGTGAATTTAAATTATTTTCTTGGGTAATACTTCCCATGGCATCTCCTCCTCCTCCTACTTCTTCTTCTCTCGCCTGGCATATTTTATTTGGAGGCCAAACTAAAACTGGGCTTAGGAGCAACTAAAATTTTAGTACAAGCCATTAAAGTTCTACCCTCCATTTGAAAGGCGTGCTTCTCCTCTGTTTTGCTTATAATTTTTATTTTTTATATTTTTGAATTTTTGTGTTTTTATTTTTTTTATTTTTATTTTTTATATTTTTGAATTTTCGTATTTTTTGTATTTTTTATATTTTTTTTTATTTGGGCTTCGAATTTGCTTGCTAATGTGGCAGAGCCCCCCGCTGGCTTATTGCCCCAATGCCAATGGCTTACCTGTTCTGTGGCTGTGTGTATGTGTGTGGGTGGGTGAGTGTGCTTGGCGCCTTCCGCATTTGCCTCTGACATTTCATTTTTTATGAAACATCTTATTTTTCTAATTTGCAACAGCAGGTGACGCCGTTTTGTGCCATTTTGTTTATAACGCAGTTGCTGGCAATATCAGAGCCAAGATGAGGGCGAGGGAGAGGCACAGAAGTGCAAAGGAGTGAGGGTGGGGGAAGGGGAAGGGGAAGGGAGCGACTGAGCGAGCGATAAGAAGCAAACGAAAGTCAAAGCGAAGGGGGAACACTTTGGAGCATTTTACCTCCCCCTGCGCCACCATCCGCCCCTCTCCACCACCCACCACCTCCCACCACACCCCCAGCAGCGTCTACATTTATATACCACTCGCCCTCGACTTCAATTTTCATGCTGTTTAATAACATTGTTGTTATTGTTGTTGCTGTAGTCGCTGCTGCTGCTCTTGTTGTTGTTGTTGTTGCTGTTGTTGCTGTTGTTGTTTTTATTCTGACTGTTGTTGGTTTTGTTGCTTGGGTGTAAATTCAGTTTACTGTAAAATTTAATAGAAAGGAAATTTTTTGCACAACTGGCGCAGATATGAGTATGTGTGTGTTCCTGTGGATATGTGTGTGTGTGTGTGTGTGTGTGCGCGTACGTGTGTGTGTGAAAATTGGCGTCCTTTGTTTATAGTGTTTCACATGTTTGCATATAAAGTGAAAATTCTTGTTAAGCGCGCTGTAAAAATGCGTTTAATAAGCTGAACGCCGCTCACCCACAGACAGACTGTGTACCCACCACGCCCACCACGCCCACTACCACGGCCACACCCTCGGACTATAGGGTGCTGCGGGGGCTATCCTGAGCCTTCGGACGAGTACATACATCTAGAAGATTTGGGTTTCTCCTCTTGGCACCTTTATTAATTCATAAAACGACGTCGACAGGTGTCGACGACAATTTGCTATATGTTTGCATTGCCGTTACTTTTATGGGCGGAAAGACAAAGTGGGGGTGGGGGAAGGATATAGTGTGACGGTGGGTGGGGAGATATGAGAGAGCGATGTACGACAGCTTGTTGAGAGGCCGAAGAAAATTGAAAATTACAACAACAGCGAAAAAATCAGCAGTGGCAAAAACAAAACACAAAGCGACAAACCAAGAAAACAAACAAAGGGAACAACAAACATTGCCACACCCCCTCCCCCCACCCACAAAAAATACACACACGTTATCTGTGGGGCGTATCAAAATCACGCTTGATTAACTTTTTCGAGTCATTTAACAAATAAGCAATAAAATCCGTACAGTTCTCTGGTCGAAGACGTGCCCCGAAGGAGCATCGAGCCGCCTCGTCCTGTGTAGACGTTTATGTGGCCCTTTGGCCAATTGCCGTTACAATTTTAGCCAATTGGCTTGCCGAGATGGCAAGGAGTTTGTTTTTTAATTTGCCATCCAATTCGCAGCCATTGATGATCCTTATGCATGTCCTTATGGCCAATAAAATCTTAACGCATAAGCCATTTCAACTAAGTGCCTATACGAAGGATATTAAATCTGAGTCACATATGTGCATCATTTTCACAATCAAAAGGATCTACCAACACAGCCACAGGGCTAAAAAGGATTTAAGTGCCATAACTTATTTAGTTATTTGGCTTAAATGGAAAGCAGCAACTTTCCAACTGCAGATGGAAACTTGATTTCCATCTCGGTATTTGAGGTATGGAGAATGGCTTAAATTGGCTTATCGCCCATAATCTTCCTGTTGCCAAAGGACGAATGTTTCTATTTCTGGCTGTATGTGTGAGTGTGTGAGTGATGCAAATAAATTTTGCGCAGTTTAGATGTGTGTCCTGTGGTGTTACTAAAGCAGTAAATTAAACAGACACAGTAAACTAGCAATGCAGCCAGGGGCTAAGCAAGCTCAGGACCTTGTGCAGGACCTTTGTGCCAGGTTTGTCCTGTACTCTGGACTGTGGCTAATGGGCAAATGGAATTTCCGTAAATTAGCATTAATTAATCAATGTAGCAAATGAATTTGTAAGCCAGATTTGTCCTAGGTGAAAGCAGCGGCAGAGGCAGCGGCGGCAGCAGAGGCAGCAAAGGCAGCTAAGGCAGCAGAAGCAGCAGAGGCAGCAACTAGCACCAAGTCATTAAATAAATAAAACCATGTCCTTGCTTAGTTGGCGCCAGGAATCACCGCAAGCCATAGGTGCAGCTGCGGCTGCAGCTGCAGGTCCTTTCAATGTGTAATCAAGCAGTTTGCGATTTGACATTTGAAAGCGAGATTAGATTTGATTGTATGGGAGTTCGCTTGGCCGCAGGCACATAAACAGCACACAAAAGGCACATGGCAAACACACAATTACACATTACACCCACAAGGATACACACATGCACACGCACACGCACACACATGTAAATGGCTGCCTCGTATTTTGGAGGCGCATCGTCTTTAGCATTCGGAGTGCCAACTAGTCCTTTGGCTTTGTAAGCCTTTGGTAGCTGCCAGCTGCTTGCATCCAAATCTGCAATTCCAAATACCAGTAACACACACACACACACACACACACACGCACACACAGAGACCAACACCCATATACGCATGTGTATGTGTATTTTAGCCAAATTAAATATTTAGCCGGAGATGTGGCATTTGAATGCCTGTGCCCTGCCTCCTCCGTGATTAGTGATAATTCCATGTGCCTGAGTGTCCTTGGGATGGGGAAGACAAACACTTGCACATGGTTCCTGGGACAGGAGCTCATAGGCCATTGATTGGATAGATTTTTGACAAAATCTTCTCAGAAATTTATGGGTAACATCAAAGACTGAAGGGCTGACAGGATGACAGGCTGACAGGCTGACAGGCTGAGAGGTTGACGGGATGACAAACTGACAAACTGGCAAACTGACAAACTGGCAAACTGATTGACTGACTGACTTTGGCGGCTTTGGCAGGCTGATGAGCTAACAGTTAGAACTAAGCTAGCAATCAAATATAAACACACTCACCAACCTACACCCACACCCACACCCACACACCCACACACACACATGCACACTCATACGCAGCTGTGGCAGACACAGGTGTCAGGCACAGCTGCGCGGGATCAGGGGGCAGCTTAAGACACTCAATCAAATGTGAGAATCAATTGATGCCACACGCTAATCAGACGGCATTTATAGGGCTTCCCTGCCCACTCCCTTTCCCCCTCCACACACACACACGCACACTCTTCAAGTCAAAACAGCGAAGAAAGAAGTCTACGATTTCTTAGGCAATTTTACCTTTAGTGCAGTCAAGACTTGTGGCTACCCTGTGAACAAAATAATATTGACAAAATTATTAAAAATTAATACAAATTTATAAAAATTAAAATAAATAAATAAATTAAGAAATTAATAAATAAATTCGCTGAGAGCTCTGGCAAGGCCTGCTTTTCCATCATATAAATATTTAATTTAAAATTTAATTTTATTTGATATAAAAATCTGCCTTTGATTCTAAAGTCACATGTCAAAACTCGACTTTAATTTTGTTGACCAGGAAAAAATATATTGATCAGAAAAATATATATCCTTAAGGAAAATATACACTCATGTACCACGCATCTGAAATATCCTGCCTCTGCTTTAACCTTTGCTTCGACTTTTCCATACACTTTTCCCATCAAGTGCAGGGTATTTATCGAAATAGAGCTGTCAAGTGTCGACTCTATGCGCACCAATACACACACACACACACACACACACATATATATCGTACATCCCCTACATCCTCAAAGTACCCTCTCATACGTATATCCACATCAACATCCTTACAGTTATTTTGCATAGCATATTTAAGCGCGTCGTTGAACGTTTATGGCCATAAAATCGATTTGCGCTCCAATCAACACCTGC
Source organism: Zaprionus lineosus (assembly GCA_035044505.1). Classification (NCBI taxonomy): domain Eukaryota; kingdom Metazoa; phylum Arthropoda; class Insecta; order Diptera; family Drosophilidae; genus Zaprionus; species Zaprionus lineosus. The sequence continues at coordinate 187,726 of JAWNNX010000187.1, forward strand.
ACACACACACACACACACACACACACACACACACACACACACACAGACGCACACAATCTTCATCTTTGATTCGACAATTTTGTCTGCTGCGTAATTGAAAATGACGTCGTCCTCGTGGCAGTCAGTAGCTGTTAAAGCGTTGCATTGAGTCTGACATCAGTGGAAAAACAAATTATAAAACGAAAAATAAGCAAAAGGATCCTTCATTTAAGTTCAACAAGTGAGAAGGACAATGGGTGCGGGGTACGGTACAGGTTTGTACCGATTTTTGTATAACTGAAAGTCTCAGAAAATTGTCCTTAAATGGGTCCTGGCTTGATTGTTGCCTTTCCCCCCTAAGGATTATCGAAATTTGTAGGATAATAAGCACAAGGACTCACGTCAATTACAAGACATAGGGTAATATTTATTTCCTTATATAATTAATACATAAATTTGCACAAGACATTGTGATCGAAACAGTTTCTAAAGCAACGAGCAAAGTGAACACGGATACGCGTAGGATGAGGGAAGTGGGACTCTAACTCTGGGCGCAGGCCAGTTGGTAGATGAACTGGATGATGGTGCGAGTGGGACGGCCAGTCATGCTGTACCGCAGAAGGTAGGGCAGGGTGTTGATGCAAGTGGTCATGCCAGTGCCGCGGATGTCCAGATGGGCCCAGTCAGCGCATGGTACCAGTGTGTGGAGGACAGCAGCTGCCAGGCAGGAGGTGGCCGGGCCACGACCAGAGTTGCTCATATCGTAGGTGGGGTTGGTGGTGACGATCTCCTTGAAGTACTTGAAGAGTGGCATGCGCCAGATGCGGTCACCAGTGACGCCGCCAGCCTTCTTGAACTGCTTGGCCACAAAGTTTGAATTGGTCCACATTCCAGTGGCGCTGCCGCCCAGGCCATAGTTTACACCGCGTGCCATGGCGCCGACACTGATGATCATCTTGGGCTTGTGGGTGGCTTGGGCGTACAGCAAAGGATCGGCTAAGAGGACCGTGGGAGCCTTATCGACATTCCGGATGCCAAGGGTGACGCCATTGAGCAGAGTCACCACATCGCCACATTTGACAGCCATGCCGGAGGGCATGTGCTCGCAGAGGGGAATCACCGCCGTTATGTTCATGGGCAGCGACAGGGCAGCTGCGGCACGCAGGACACCAACGCTCACGGCAGCACCAGACATGGAGCCGCGTTGGATGTCCATGCATTTTTTGTTCTTCAGGCAGAGGCCGCCGCTGTTAAAGGTTAGGCCCTGACCCAGCAACAGGACGGCCTTGTCTTCGGGGGTTGTGCCAGTGTAGGTGCACTCGAGCATAAGGGGTGGCTCGCAGGAGCCCTTGGCAATCATTAGGAATGAGTTCAGGTTCATGTCCTCAATCCAGTCCATGGAACGCACCTCCACGCTGACACCACAGGGGCACAGGGCATCCACAGCTGCCTGGGCGAAAATGGAAGGAGTCATCTGATTGGCCGGCGTATCCGACAGACGACGCGCCAGATTCTGCGACTCGGCCTTGAACAATCCACGGATCCATGCATCATGATCGCCCTTGCCGTGCATTAGTAGCTTGGGTGTGGGCACACGGTTCTTCTTGCGCTTATTGACATTGTAGCGCCAGACGGCAAGCGCAGCTCCCTCGGCCGCCTGCTCTGGATAGTCCATGCCATCGACATGAACTTCAGCCATGCCTTGGAGCTGCAAGGCCCGAGCACCAGTGCCAGCCGCAACGCGCACATTCTCCATACCCTCGTCCAGTTCTTCCAGTTCGTTGTAGCCTGCATCAGCGGCTCCCATCCCGACGACGGCCACCGCCGAGAATTCGCCCTCGAGACCGCTAAAGAGCAGCCCTTTGCCAACGCTTCCGTCCATATTGCGATCCCTTACCAGGCTAATTATCTTTCCCCCGGCCGAATCGTCGAGCGCCGTCAAGTTATCCGAGGCCCTGGGCTGTTTGTCCCCTTCCTTCGCATATATTCCAACCACCACGCCCTTGGGCTTATCACATTTGGTGGACATGCATCGCATTCGCATCAAAGGCTTTGCTTTGGATTGAAAATTTATTATCGAACGAGCGACATTTAAGAGAGAGAGTCTCCGAATCAAAGGCATTGTTCACCGATTCTTTTACAGATTTTGGAAAGTGTATATAAAACTGAAGCGAACAAATTTTTAAAATCCAATGTATCGACACAACTCGAAATTTACGTATCAACCGAAAATTTTGACAGAAATTTATTTAACCAAAAAATGAAAATATATCTATAATTTTTTTTTTTTTGTTTTTAAATATCAGCAGGCACTCCGCTGGACGGACTCTAGTTAAATGACTGCCTAGATCCGTTCCCAGCACCGAAGTTAACATGAACTGAGAGCTCAGCCTCATGGCCAGCTATTTTTGCATTCTCACATTCAAACTCACATACATTTTCTTCAGAGAATCTATCGTAGGTTGCTGGGAGCTCAGTCTATACTTGAGTTAAGCCGCTTAGTGGAAAACGGTGGGCGGAAAATGCCCGCTGTGGGAGGGACGAGAAATACAAAAAAAAAAAAAACAAATATCGAGATATGAGAAATGAGAAATATAATTAAATATTGTATGAATTTTAATTTGTCGCCGGAAGCTGCCTTCCAAGTGCACAGCAGCAGCAACAACAATTACAATAATAACAACAACAACAACAATAGATGCACATAATTAATTTTCCAAGCCACTGGCTCAAGGATAATTAGGCTTAATTTTTTAGTGCAAAAACAAGCAAAAAAAACGCGCTTCAAGCAAAAGTAAAAAAAATCTGAAAAAAAATGAACGGAAAAGTTGCTGAGGTGCTGCTCATTAAATAATAATAAAAATCATCATTAAAGGTAAATTTAAGCAGGTAATTTAAATATTAAAATTAACATAAGAAACATTTATTTAACAGCAACAGTTTGTTAACAGCAACATTTGCTTAAAAGAAATATTTAATTAACAGAGATGTTAAAATAATATTAGTAGAAAATTACAATAGGTAATAATTAATTAAATTATTATATTAATAAAGATACAAAGAATTTATTTATAATTAATTCTTAATTTAATTTATATCATTTTGTTAAATTTCCATATAATTTATTTATTTTTTATTATATATTATGAATTTAATAAAAAATCGTAGTAGGCAATGAATAATAAGTCTTAATTGAAAAAAAAAAATTAAAAATTTGAATGAATAAAAAGGACTAAAGCCCACGGCGCACCTTGCCCCAGCGAATTAAACCTTGATTCGAATTGGGCTCTCTGGTGTCCTTAAGGAGATTTTTTCCAACAACTTCGGGGAAAAAGTCTGGAAAAGTTGGAAAATGAATTGAAAACTGTTTAATTTGTGGCGGCTGCATGAAAATCGGGCACAGCAGAAGGAAAGTTCAATAAAGGAAACCTTAATTAGTCTCTCTTAGTCACTCACTAAAAGCAGACAGAGATTTGGAAGAGGTTTGCGAATATAGTAAAGAAAATATTGGTATTTTAAATATATATATATTTGCAGATATTTAATTATAAGGAAGAAATCAGATTTTGCAAATATCCCTATAAATTTATAGCTCAATTAGCAACAAGGACTTCGGCTTCCCTCGAAGCGTTGCAGCCGAAACAAAGCTGAGAAAATAATCGCTTCTGTATTCAAGTGCATACAAAATGATTGGAAAATATTGAAAAACATTGTAAAATATTGGAAAATATTGAATACATAAAATATACTGATTTTGGGAGCAATTAAAATGGCAATAAAAATGTGGAAATGCATAAATTGCTTCTATTGGCTATCGATTGGTTACTTTCGGCCAGTGTCATTGCGGCTGCATCGGGATTTAAATGAATATAATAAATAGATTGAAGTTTTCAATTAAAATGCGCAAATCATTTAAATTCATATAAATCTGTAGATTTAATTATGCTTATCTCCTTGTCCATGCACAAATAAATACGTCCTTCGAGCGGCTCTGCAAGTCCAATTCAATTTAGCAAGCCAACAGAGAGCTGTGGATTTGTCCTCATCCTGTGCCCAGAATGTCTATGGATACGGATTCTCTGTACGTACATAGCATCGATTGGCATGGAGACGGTGGGTGGTGAGTGTCGAATGGATACACATTTGTGGCTGTAGTTGGAAGGTATTTGTTGTCCATGGTAAATGGCAGCTACGGTGCCAGGACAGGTTATGCCAGAAGGGCCAAGGTGTGCCCATTAACCCAATAATCTTTAGTGCAGTAGCAGCAGCAGGAGCAGGAGAAGGAACAACGGCAAAGGCAGCAGCTAAAATGCCCGAAACCAAATTTCAAATTTTGTTATTTCTCACCTTTGCGCTTGACCTGCTCGCTTGATAACACAGAAGAAGTATTAAGAGAAAAGGCAAAGGAAAGCCGGCAGGGAGCTGGATAGGAGCTACAAATGAATGTCCCGAAAGCACACAAAATTACACAAACACACTCACCCACACACTCACTCACCGACACACACACTCAGGACTATGCAAGCAGTGACAGAACCATGGAGCACAGAGCCTTGTGGCTAAGCCTTGGCCCTGCCGGTGTGTCCATGTGCGACAATCATAAATGTCGTCCTGTTGGATGATAAAATATTTGCACAAAGGTGAACAGTTCAAAGTATTTCATTTAGAAAGGACATTTGTCTTTGGCCATTCGTTTGGAAGTGTGCAATGTGCTCGTCGATAAGATAATTGTGGAAATTGTGAAAATTGTGGAAATTGTGAAAATCTTTGCTTAACGCCCTTCGTGCAAATTCAAATGTGATCCATTCCTTTTGCTTGGCAACTGGTAGCTGGTAGCAGCTTAAAGCTGGAGGGAGGTTGGCATTAAGCAATCTGCTTTCTAGGCATAATTTAGATGGTTTGTTACCAACTTTTGGCCATGCACTTTGTTTGGCTTCAGTTAACACGCGCCGAATGTGTGCTGCCTTCCCTTGGGCCACATTTCAGAGTGTGAGCGTGAGTGCTTCTCTGTGTGCGTGTGTGTGTGTGTGTGTGTATTTAACACGCATGAACACATATTCGGGTCGTAGTTGAAGCTGCAGCTATGCAGAAAGGACTACACAGTCCTATTAAGCGGCTTACAAGTGAAATTCTGCCAGATTTTAATTGTCTGCACGAAAATGGCACGTACCGCACGGCCAACGTTGCGTATGCGCAATGTCACATTCACACCACTAGCTGCAGGCTGTCTCTGCGTGCTTGTGAGTATGTGTGGAGTGTGTGAGTGTGTGGAGTGTGCGAGTATGTGCTTCTTAAGTAAATTTCTGTGTAGTACATGAAACTGGCAAACACTTTCGGTCTGTTGCGCATCAGTTGCTTGTCATGGTTTAGCAGCCAACCAACAAAATCCTGCGGCAGTCAAATTAATTGTACCTGACGAGGAAAATGCGATGGCAAGGGGAGAAGAGCGAGCTTGATGGAAATTCATAGCTCAAATAAATACATATGAGTGTTAAGAGCTTCTTAATTTCAAGTGCAAGAAATCATATTTAAGCTCAATTTTATTTAAATGAAAATCAATTTCCTTTCGCTTCGTCCTTTGAGATAAACTTCAAATTGTTTTTTAATGGCATTTCCCATTTTGTGGATAGGTAGGCAAAAAAAAAAAAACATAGAAGAGAAAGGAATAACCGCTGGCGGGCATATAAAATTCGCAATTTGGATACTCGCTGGACACAATAAAATAATGAGACACCAAATTACACAAAGCGTGGAAAAATGGCCCCGAGCACCATTAACCAGGCCCGAGAAAGGGACCGTTCCGACCGTTCCGACCGTTTCGACCGTTCAAATGAATGAAATGAATTCTAAAAGCTTTTGCGCCAAAGTGTTGACAGCCATTTTGGTAATATGCTCGGGATGGCGGCCTGGGACTCGGCTGGCATTCTGGCCGGGCACCCTGCCGGGTCCTAAAGGATGCTAAAACAATTACAACGACTTCTAGGGACGCAACACCAACAACAGCAACACCAACAACAATAGCAACAACAACGACAATGACAGGCGCAGATTCCGACAAAATTTATTTGCTCTGCGATAATTTTAAAGAACAAAGACGAAAATTTTCGTTGCAAATTTCGCCGCCTGCCAGGCAAAAGGCGCTTCGAAAAACTTGGCCAACAGAGCAAGGAGCTGACATTGTTGGGGAGGGAGGGGCAACTTGCCTTATTTTATTTGTGACCAAAAGGCCGTCCCCGCACCCCATAGCCCCGTCGCCCCGACGCCTAGCATCATGACCTTTGTGTAAGCTAAATATTGCGCTAAGCGCAAGCTTTAATTAGCCCGGGATATAAGGACAAAGGCAAGGACGCTGGGTTAAGCGCTTTATTATAAGCAGTATTTAGCTGGTTGGTCCCGTAGGCATATATATATTTCCCCAGTTCCGTCAGATATTGAACATGAGTCCTGGCAACTATTGACAAAATTGTGTGTAGGAAAAAAATTGTGAAAATGTCAAGTTTGACAGGATAATCACAAATGGCATGCCCTGTACACAGTTAGAAGCTGCAGGAAATAAATTATTATATTTTAAATAATACCAAAAATAATTCTTTCTTTCCAAAGTCCCATTCTTCCTGCAGGAATCTACTTATATTCAACTTGGAGATACCCTAAAACTTTTACTGCATTCAAAAATAATCCCTTTTTTCCGCTTAACCAGAACCTTTTCTCAAATGTAGCTGGTATCTTGAGTTACAGGATATTTGAAAGTCCTTGCCACGCTCTGCTCTGTCTGTTGGGGAACAGCGTGAAATCTACTTCAACCTAAAGTTGGTGTGAAATTAACTGAAGCAAATTATTTGGAGCAGTTTCAACAATGCGTGTAATTTTTTGTTGCCGCTGTCTTCATTTCATTTTCATTTTCATTTTAATTTTCATTTTCATTTCGTTTACATTTTTATTTCCTTTTTAGAGACTCTGATTTAATTTTTGCACTCCAACTTTTCTAATTCTTTTGTGATTGTTATTTGTGCCTTAACTTTTGTCGTGCCTTCATTTTTCATTCAAATAATTTCAAATAAAATACAAAGTTTTCCAAAACAAATTCAGTCGGAGGCAATGGAAAAAAAGTCTATTAAATACATTTTCACGCATATAACCTTAAGGACTCATGTTTAGAAGCAGAAATTTTGGCCATTCGGGCACCTATAACTCTTTTGGATATCACATTGTATATGTAAAAAATGTAAAATTTAATTAATACAAAATACATGCACAAAATTATAAAAATAAATATGAATATTTATTTCATTCAAATCGGACCAAAATATGAGCATTTAAGTTTTTCCGACTTAATGATAAATAAAATTAAATAAAAAATAAATATTATTAATAGAATGTCATCAGGAGTATATAGACAGGGCGGCTCACATTCGCAGCCTACGTTAGAGTGCTGAAAACAAGGATTTGGGCCGCAGTAGCAAAACACTATTGGCTGCTAGGTCCAAAAAGTAAGTTGTCCCTCAGCAACAAGATGACAGTATATAGGCAAATAATTGCCCCAATTTGGCTATATGGCTGTCAAATTTGGGGGCTTGCTTGTGATAGCCAAATTAAGCACATTCAAGTAGCGCAAAACAAAGTGCTCAGGCTAATCACTGGATGCGATTGGTACATCAAGAACAAAATGTTGCACAAAGACCTGAATCTCCCCACAGTATTCCAGCAAATTAATTTTCACTCTAGAATCACAGCAACAGGGTGGCCAATAGGCTGACAACAACACGCCCAGGACGACGTATTAACAGACGTCGACCCCACAGCCTCATAAGCCGTATATCTAGAATAAGGATTATATAAACTTTGGAATTGTTATTATTAGAATTGTTAGAATCAGTACTATTATTATTATTATTGTTAATTAGTTATAGAATTGTGCCTAATGTATATAAATAATGATTAAGCTTAACTAATAGTTAAGCCGCAGCACTCATTGGAGCAATATCGTGCCCATAAGGTGATAAAAGAATAACTATAAATTTCTGTATACCTTTATAAATATTAATAAAAAAAAAAAAAAAAGAATATAGATAAATAAATAATGATTAAGTAAAATGTAAAAAAAATATACGTAAGTTACTTAAATTTCACTAAAAACCTTTAAAACCGAACGAAGACAAGCCGCAACTGCAATTACTCAAAAATAATTCTTCTTCTTCCATTTGAAAAAAAGTTTTCGTGTCAAAAATTGGCCGTCGCCAGATATGAGGTACCAGGCGAACAGAAACGGAAAAAAGTTGCCGCACCGAAAAAAATGTTGCATACTTTCGCAAGACATTTTTCGCTTGGAATATTTCATTGCATTTGCCCCTCGCATGCATGGGCATTTATTTAAATATTTTGAATTCTACATTATTATTAACTATATCGCCGAAATTTTTGACAAATTCATTTTTCTAGGTATTAATTGATTAAATACTATCTGAATCCATGATTTTATTTATTTTGCTATTTTAAAAAAAAAAGAAATGAATTTTTTTTTATTACTTGGAATACCTGCTTCTGTGTGCAGCATGTGTCTTGTAAGGATCCGCTTGAGATCTGCATGCGATAAGCAGATCGAAAGAGAACAGGTTGCTCAAAATAGAGCTATGAGAATTAGCACTGGGTGTGAGTGTTATGTTAGAAATACTACCCTACATAAAGACCTGAAGCTCACTACGGTCTTCGACGAGATCAACAGACACTCCAGTCGATATCAGGACAGTACACTAGTACACAGAAATCGTCCTCTCAACAGCACTGCCACCGGGAAGGTTGAAAAGGAGAAAACCAAAAGATCTCATACATAGATCTCCAAAAAAAAAAGGACAAACAGAAGATGATAATCATTTCTTCTTCTTTATTTGTTAATTGTTTATTGTTAATTAGATTTAAGAGTTGTGAAAGCTAACCTCGGTTCGCCGGCGCGCCCATTCTGGGCTGAATGAATAGAGAAAAAAGGTAACAAAGAGGTTTTTAGGTACCTCATATGTTTTAAAATAAAAAATAAAAAATAAAAATACATACATAATACTGAGATATTTTAATTCCGGTTGCATGCCTGTGGATTCAAGCTATCCATAAATGTGTAGATAATTAAACTTGAGAATTTAAGACATAAATAAAGTAAATAATTTATTTAATTTATACGAAAAGAAATCATGAATGGTAAATTTAAATTAAAGTTGCCAAGCGCACTTCTCTGTTATGTCCCGTGATTAAGCGCATTAATGGCATCGAAATGGAACATGAAGTCCTCAAAACTGTCATGTCATACACCAGAAGTAAAAATAATCCTTTATATATAATCCTTTCAAAATTAAACGCGCATTTTTTGCGTGCTGCCCCAAGGTATGCTACACTTTTTATTGGTTTACATATTTTAGCCAAGACAACAATCTCATTTGCCAGCAGTCGGAAACGGGGAGAGGGTAGCAATTTAAGCGCTCTTGCGTCGATGCCATCAGAGCCAGGAGCTTTAGATTCTTTGAGTGAGGCAATTCCTTGCTCAATCTCCAATCTCGTCAGGACCAACTTGACAGAGATCTGCACTGTTGCTGCTACACGGCGCGTTAACGAATCTATCTGTGGATTCGAACTCCTCAGCAGAGCATCTGTTAAAGTGGGTGAAGGTGGTGCAGGGGGATTTGCATTAAAATCTGAAAATCGCCAAAATTTCCATATTTTGGCAATCAGCAATTTTCCAACTGGGAAAATTTGGCCAAAAGCCAATTAGTGATCTGTTAATATCTTACCTGCTGAGCTGCCATAAAGGTAGCAGTAAACTTGACTGAATACAAACATTTATATGAAAATGATAGGAAAAAAGTGTTGCCTACCTTTGAGGGCTGCACTGCACAATAGAAAGGATCTAACTCGGCTATATCGTTACGGATTTAAAAAAAAATCAATGCGTTAGAGTCGCAAGGAGCAACTCTATAGAGTGGCATTCAAGGATAATGGGCTTATCTAGACTTCATTGACTTGGAAAATTTTTGTCCCGGGGCGCGCTGGAACCAATCAAATGTCACCCAATTGTCAATATCACGAGAACCGTTAGTCAGATCCGGATGTCCTTTGACCAGGTTATAGTCCTTGCTTATACAATTTGTCCAATACTAAATTATCCAGGATCCGCCAGGACATTCCTGAGATATGGCTTGTTTTTTAAATATCGAAATATCCTGCGAAACTGGAGTTTCAGGGGACTTTTCGTCCTTCTAACGGTTTTATCGGATTTAAGACCTTAATCCGCGATGTTGTGCCAAAGGAGTTGAAGAAAGTCCTTAAAATGGCCAAGTTATCGTCCTTTTTCTGTTTTTATGGCAAATTTTGCATGCCCCCCCCTTGAAAAAAAAAATTGGATAATTTTTTGAAAGATCCTGAAAATCGTAGTATGCCATTCGATAGAGCGGCTTCTCAGGATTATAAAAATGGGTGTCCTTTTTAAAATCGAAAGGATATTCAAGGACTAGAGCTCAAAAACATAACATTTTTGAGTCTATTGTACTGCATTTTGAGGAGGGCTTTTCAAGGACTCTTTTAACCTAAATCGATGTAACAGGATGACAAGGTTGACCAGGATAATGGACTCAACACGATGAAGTAGACAAAAAGGATTAAAATACAAAGAAAATTATATTATATTATTATGCACTTCGTTATTTTTTCCAAGTGCAGTAAAAACCCAGTAGCTTTCAAACTGGAAATATTATTTTAACATGCAGTACCCATTGATCAGCAATTAAATAGACGGTACAGGTGATTTGAGCGACAGGATAGGATGACATCAGAACCGACAGGACATACGAGTGGACAGGACGTTACCAGGATATGTATGCCAAAGTATATTTAAGATACAAAGACACTTATTATTTAAGTGCTTTACGAATTTGCATTAAAATCTGAAAATCGCCAAAGTTTCAATATTTTGGCAATCAGCAATTTTCCAACTGGGAAAATTTGGCCAAAAGCCAATTAGTGATCTGTTAATATCTTACCTGCTGAGCTGCCATAAAGGTAGCAGTAAACTTGACTGAATACAAACATTTATATGAAAATGATAGGAAAAAAATGTTGCCTACCTTTGAGGGCTGCACTGCACAATAGAAAGGATCTAACTCGGCTATATCGTTACGGATTTGAAAAAAAATCAATGCGTTAGAGTCGCAAGGAGCAACTCTATAGAGTGGCATTCAAGGATAATGGGCTTATCTAGACTTCATTGACTTGGAAAATTTTTGTCCCGGGGCGCGCTGGAACCAATCAAATGTCACCCAATTGTCAATATCACGAGAACCGTTAGTCAGATCCGGATGTCCTTTGACCAGGTTATAGTCCTTGCTTATACAATTTGTCCAATACTAAATTATCCAGGATCCGCCAGGACATTCCTGAGATATGGCTTGTTTTTTAAATATCGAAATATCCTGCGAAACTGGAGTTTCAAAGGACTTTTCGTCCTTTTAACGGTTTTATCGGATTTAAGACCTTAATCCGCGATGTTGTGCCAAAGGAGTTGAAGAAAGTCCTTAAAATGGCCAAGTTATCGTCCTTTTTGTGTTTTTATGACAAATTTTGCATGCCCCCCCCTTGAAAAAAAAAATTGGATAATTTTTTGAAAGATCCTGAAAATCGTAGTATGCCATTCGATAGAGCGGCTTCTCAGGATTATAAAAATGGGTGTCCTTTTTAAAATCGAAAGGATATTCAAGGACTAGAGCTCAAAAACATAACATTTTTGAGTCTATTGTACTGCATTTTGAGGAGGGCTTTTCAAGGACTCTTTTAACCTAAATCGATGTAACAGGATGACAAGGTTGACCAGGATAATGGACTCAACACGATGAAGTAGACAAAAAGGATTAAAATACAAAGAAAATTATATTATATTATTATGCACTTCGTTATTTTTTCCAAGTGCAGTAAAAACCCAGTAGCTTTCAAACTGGAAATATTATTTTAACATGCAGTACCCATTGATCAGCAATTAAATAGACGGTACAGGTGATTTGAGCGACAGGATAGGATGACATCAGAACCGACAGGACATACGAGTGGACAGGACGTTACCAGGATATGTATGCCAAAGTATATTTAAGATACAAAGACACTTATTATTCAAGTGCTTTACGAATTTGCATTAAAATCTGAAAATCGCCAAAGTTTCAATATTTTGGCAATCAGCAATTTTCCAACTGGGAAAATTTGGCCAAAAGCCAATTAGTGATCTGTTAATATCTTACCTGCTGCGCTGCCATAAAGGTAGCAGTAAACTTGACTGAATACAAACATTTATATGAAAATGATAGGAAAAAAATGTTGCCTACCTTTGAGGGCTGCACTGCACAATAGAAAGGATCTAACTCGGCTATATCGTTACGGATTTAAAAAAAAATCAATGCGTTAGAGTCGCAAGGAGCAACTCTATAGAGTGGCATTCAAGGATAATGGGCTTATCTAGACTTCATTGACTTGGAAAATTTTTGTCCCGGGGCGCGCTGGAACCAATCAAATGTCACCCAATTGTCAATATCACGAGAACCGTTAGTCAGATCCGGATGTCCTTTGACCAGGTTATAGTCCTTGCTTATACAATTTGTCCAATACTAAATTATCCAGGATCCGCCAGGACATTCCTGAGATATGGCTTGTTTTTTAAATATCGAAATATCCTGCGAAACTGGAGTTTCAGAGGACTTTTCGTCCTTCTAACGGTTTTATCGGATTTAAGACCTTAATCCGCGATGTTGTGCCAAAGGAGTTGAAGAAAGTCCTTAAAATGGCCAAGTTATCGTCCTTTTTGTGTTTTTATGACAAATTTTGCATGCCCCCCCCTTGAAAAAAAAAATTGGATAATTTTTTGAAAGATCCTGAAAATCGTAGTATGCCATTCGATAGAGCGGCTTCTCAGGATTATAAAAATGGGTGTCCTTTTTAAAATCGAAAGGATATTCAAGGACTAGAGCTCAAAAACATAACATTTTTGAGTCTATTGTACTGCATTTTGAGGAGGGCTTTTCAAGGACTCTTTTAACCTAAATCGATGTAACAGGATGACAAGGTTGACCAGGATAATGGACTCAACACGATGAAGTAGACAAAAAGGATTAAAATACAAAGAAAATTATATTATATTATTATGCACTTCGTTATTTTTTCCAAGTGCAGTAAAAACCCAGTAGCTTTCAAACTGGAAATATTATTTTAACATGCAGTACCCATTGATCAGCAATTAAATAGACGGTACAGGTGATTTGAGCGACAGGATAGGATGACATCAGAACCGACAGGACATACGAGTGGACAGGACGTTACCAGGATATGTATGCCAAAGTATATTTAAGATACAAAGACATCTATTATTCAAGTGCTTTACGAATTTGCATTAAAATCTGAAAATCGCCAAAATTTCAATATTTTGGCAATCAGCAATTTTCCAACTGGGAAAATTTGGCCAAAAGCCAATTAGTGATCTGTTAATATCTTACCTGCTGAGCTGCCATAAAGGTAGCAGTAAACTTGACTGAATACAAACATTTATATGAAAATGATAGGAAAAAAATGTTGCCTACCTTTGAGGGCTGCACTGCACAATAGAAAGGATCTAACTCGGCTATATCGTTACGGATTTGAAAAAAAATCAATGCGTTAGAGTCGCAAGGAGCAACTCTATAGAGTGGCATTCAAGGATAATGGGCTTATCTAGACTTCATTGACTTGGAAAATTTTTGTCCCGGGGCGCGCTGGAACCAATCAAATGTCACCCAATTGTCAATATCACGAGAACCGTTAGTCAGATCCGGATGTCCTTTGACCAGGTTATAGTCCTTGCTTATACAATTTGTCCAATACTAAATTATCCAGGATCCGCCAGGACATTCCTGAGATATGGCTTGTTTTTTAAATATCGAAATATCCTGCGAAACTGGAGTTTCAGGGGACTTTTCGTCCTTCTAACGGTTTTATCGGATTTAAGACCTTAATCCGCGATGTTGTGCCAAAGGAGTTGAAGAAAGTCCTTAAAATGGCCAAGTTATCGTCCTTTTTGTGTTTTTAT